>WBNQ01047534.1:0-14189 GCA_013401375.1 Spizella passerina | reverse complement strand
CCCTGAGTCTCCTTTTCTCCAGGCTGAGCACCCCCAGCTCCCTCAGGGCTTCCTCTCAGGGTTTGTGTTCCCAGCCCCTCTGGATGTGCTCAGTGTCCCAAGGTCCTTCCCCAGCTGAGGGGCCAGAGCTGGGCACAGCACTCAGGGGTGCCCTCAGCAGTGCCCAGGGCAGGGGAAGGATGCCCTCCCTGCTCCTGGATGGAGCACCTCTCCTATGAGGAAAGGCTGAGAGAATTGGGATTGCTCAGCCTGGAGAAGAAAAGCTTCAGGGTGACCTCACTGTGACCTTGCAGCACCTGAGGGAGTCTAAAATGAAAATGGAGAGAGACTGTGCAAGAGGATGGAGTTACAGAACAAGGGGGAATGGCTCCCAGTGCCAGAGGGCAGGGATGGATGGGATATTGGGAATTAGGAATTGTTCCCTGGCAGGGTGGGGCGGCCCTGACAGAGCAGCTGTGGCTGCCCCTGGATCCCTGGCAGTGCCCAAGGCTGGGCTGGACTCTGGGGTTTGGAGCAGCCCGGCTGAGAAATGACCAAAGTGTGCAGTCAAACCTAACAGGTAATGGCCAGGTCCCACCCATCAGCACCCTGAGACACCTGAGGGTCTGTGATGGCAGGGTTTCTCAGACATTTTTGTAGGAAGCAATGGCATGAACACAGCTTAAAATGCTGAAAAGGTTTTGTTCATTCATCAGCGGACAGAGCTGAAAATGCACAAGTCTGTGGCTCCAAGACCACCAACTGCAATTGCTTTTGTTAAATAAAATAGAATAATTTTAAAGCTGCTCATACTGTTGAAATCCCTTTCACCTGTTATTGAGGTGGGAGATGGCACATTAACCCATCCTTCGTTTTAAGCAAAATATCCCCCTAGAAACAATATAGATTTGGTCCTGGAAGCAAATTTAGATTGGATCTTTGGATACAAGATGCTACTGCTAACAGTAATTGATGCTGGTCCATATTTCCTCTGTTAAAGTATTTAGAAAAACAATCCTTTTGGAAGAATTATTACTACATTAAAAATGCATGATATTAAGTGACTCATCACTATTTATAATAGTAACTAAAAAGTGGTTTTCAGGCAGAACAGTTTTATGTATAAAATGTCACCACCTTTATTGGAAGCAAACCTGGCTTGAGCATTAGCAGTAGCCAAATATAAACTTGGAACAGTCTAAATATACAGCATTAAGGTTGATAAATAGAATAATTCTGCTACCTTTGAGGTGACTGGAAACCCTGGGTACAGAGATGTAATAAGTTATGAGATAATGCAATATACATCTGTTTGAGATTGTTAATGTGTTTGGAATGGCCACAAATTATGGAGATTTTCCAGACTGCACATATAAAACACTTACTCCAAGACTCTGATGAATATAGAGCCAATATATTTTTTTACAAAGGAGAAAAAAATGTGTCAGCATTTTCAGAGGGGAAAAAACCTTCAACAAAACTGTAGCTCTTGTAACTCCATCCTTGTTCTACTTCTGTTCTAACACGATCTCTGTTCTACAGAAACTGTTAGGAGGGAATAGGGACATTCAACTCACCTTTGGCTTTTTAAATTACCTGCCCAGCCACTATGTTTCATTTTTTTTCCCCACCCAATCAAGTTTAATCCACCACTGTCAGTTTTACAAGTTTTCCAGGAACCTCAATTACCTACATTACCCACATTTCCCTCCTACCCTAAATGAGAATACAAACAAAAAAGAAGATAAACACTTGGTGATAAGCTATTAATTCATAGAATGGTGACAGCTTGATGGGTTTGGATTTTATTCAAAAGCATCTGGATCCTCTTTGAGCAGGTTGAGTGAAGAAAACCTTTTTCCATAAAACATGACATGACAGTGGTGCAGGGCCCCACAGGCTAAGATCTCCAATGTGATAATATTTTTCAGTGCACATTTGTATTCTGCAGCTCTGTTCTGACCATGATCAAACTGGCATCTTTCCATGTTCTGTATTAGCTCAGGTTAATTTTTCCTCTAGTTATTTTAAATAAGGTGAAAGGCATTAAAGAGGTGAAATGCCCTGTAGAGAAGCACAGTGCTGTAAAGGAGAAGACAGGAACTTGCTAATTCTAATCCCTAGACAAATATATAATACGATTAAAACAAAGATGAAAGTGCAAATTGCAGTCCTAAACCAACAACCGCAGATCCTTTGAAACTATTCCAGCTGGCAACTTTGACTGCACAAGTCATTTGCTGGGGTGATTTTACTTCACCAGCCCCAAAAAGGTGAGATAAGGTAGCAGTTCTATCTCCTCTGACTGCAGGGAAAAAATCACTTCCTTTTTCCACCAAATCCCCTTCCAACCAATATGATATTGAAAACAAATAGCTTTAGAGATTGATTATCTTTAGGTATTTGTGATTATTCAATTAAAATAAAAAAACCAAAACTAAACATATACACAGCAATAAAACAAATCCAAACAAGTGAGGGATTCAATTGGAGGAATATATAAAAATAATAGAATTGACACAGGGCATATTCCGCAAGATTAGTATTCTACAAAGAAGAAAACAGAGTCAACTGCTCCATTCAGAACAACACAGGACTGAGGTTGGAGGGGATCTCTGGAGATTGGCTGGTCCAGCCCCACTTCCTAAGCAGGATCAGCCAAGCAGGTTGTCTGGGACCACGTCCAGATGGTTTTTGAATATCTGCAAGGATGAAACTTCACAATCTCCCTGGGCAACCTGTGCTCAGCATCCTCACAGTGGGAAAAACCCCAACCAACAAAACAAATTACTTCAGCTTAGACAGAGCACCCTCCTCTTTTCTTCTCCCTGGGCACCCTTGAAAAGAGCCTGGCTCTATTTTCATACAGTATGAGATCCCCTCCCAGCCCCACCGCCTCCTCTCCTCTCCTCTCCTCTCCTCTCCCCTCCTCTCCTCTCCTCTCCTCTCCTCAAGTCCCATGAGAAATGCTTCAGTCCCTTTACTCTCTTAGAGATCCACCACTGGCCTGTTCCAGTGGCTCCACATCTGTCTTTTATTGAAATCCCAAAGCTGAAAGACTGAATTCAAGCTTTTATTTAAATCTCTTTATACTACAACTATGATCACAATCCTGCAAATTAATATCATCTAATGAAAACTGCTTTAACCAGAAGGATATTGCACCAATCTCCACATAACTTTTGGCTACAAAGCAGAACCTAAAAGCTGTCTAAAACACATTCCCAGGACACAGAGCAAACAGCTGTGTAGTTCAAAAGATGAAAAGCCCACTCAGCTGTAAGGCTTCCCTGCTCCCTTTCTTCTGACCCCAACAAAGGAATTGGAAAAGGGTGAGAAGTAACATCACAGAATCTTTTGGAATCAGTTCCTTTGGGTTTTGTGAGGGAACATCATAAACTTTGATTTTGCAGGCTGCTGGGGCAAAAATATTTGACTTTTGCAGAGTAAGAAAGAAGTAAAAAGCCACTAAAAACAGTGTCAAGACCCATCAGACTGGAACCACTCATGGGGGAGATGGAGGAACTTAACAGATCAAAATATTAAAATCATTCCTTTGGAGGAGAAAGAATCCAAAGAACAAAAATATGTTCATTTTCCTTAGAGAGATTCTCAAGTCACTAGAGGCTTCAAACCTCTTTTTTTTTCTTTTTTTTCTCCTCTTCTTCTTTTTTTTTTTTTTAATATATCTTCTTTCTATGATATTTAACTTCTAGTTGTCTTATTGGTCAAATTTGCTTTTATTCTCCAAGTGCCTCTGATAGCACCAAGTCTTTGAGCTATTGCCCTGCCTGTTCTTTGCCTTACAAATTCTCAATTAAATACCTTATTTCCCATGTGCCTTCTTGCCCCCTTTTTCGTTTGGGTGCTGGATTTTTTAGCCATTCTTTTGATTAATTGCAATTTTAAATCATCTTTAGCAAGTCCCAACTCCTTTTGTTATTTTGAAACAAGCAAGCTGCAACCCCAGAAATTAACACAGTTAATCCACACTAAAATCCAGCAGGTTGTCTCCAATGGGAAGCAGAGGATGCACAAGGCATTAGTACAAAAATATGGCACACATGGACCAATCGTCCCCTAGAGCCACTGTCCCATTTTATGACAATTAATCTGTATTTTCCTCTGTTTTCAGTATCTTGAGTGTGATATTGAATATGTGACAAATTACTGAAGGAAACAGAAACTGCTGTCCCCAAGGAAGAACCAAAAAGCTGAGAATTAAAAATCCTCAATTCCCACTACCTGATTTCCATCATAGATTTCTAACAGAAGTGATAAATAAAAGCGTAGGGGTGAAGAGAATTTGTTTTGGCTTAGGTTTTTTTTGGGGGGGGAGCTTAATATAAACCTGTTAAGTCCAAAGTAGAATAATCTCATTGANATTCACTTCAAAATCTGGATATCTGTCAAGATAAAGGTCATTCATTTACTCTCAGTCCTGCCTGTAGGCTTGGTCTAAACATATGAATAGATAGATATAGATATATAGATAGATATAGAACAAACAGGATGATTTATTCTGAGCAGGTGACTAAGACTTTAAGACTTTTTAACAACTAAGGCTCAAACATCCAGCATTTAGATGGATGAATTTAGGCAGAAAAGCTATCTTGGGAATTAACCTTTACCCATGCACCTCTACCCTCAAAGAAGTTCTGCAATAATACCTATGTAAATGATTAATCAGCTTATTAAAACAATGGAGGAGGTAATTGGCCTCCCAAGAGGAATCAGGTGATGTATTCCCTATGACCTGGGCAAGGAAATATTCCTATCTACATAAGAAGTCCTTTCTCTGAAACATATGTAAGTCTGGTCACATATTTGCAAGAAAAGCAAGAAATATATAACCAAAAACTAAAAACTGATGCTGAGAAGGAACATCAGCATAACCAGGTAAATGCAGAGATGACCATAGGAAAAGAGACCAAAAGAGATCAGCTTGTGTAGCTTGATAAAACAAAGGCTAAGAAAGGATCTGATTGCTTTCTAAGCCATGGATAAAGCAAGATGAAAAGAGGGAAAGGACTGCTCATACTAAAAGGGAATTGCTGGCACCAAATCAAAAGTCTACAAACTCATAGCAAAGAACAGTTGGCAGGATGTCAGAAGAGCATTTCAAAGCCTTAGAGGAATTACTTTCCAATAGGAATAATGGGCACAGTCTAGTGAATTTTGTAATTAAAATTACTATTTTTACAATTAAAATGTAAATATTTGAATTTAAATATTTAAGATTAAATTGTGACTGATACAGGAAAGGACTGGGCTTGATATAAATTATGTTTTCTTGTGTTATTCTTTCAGACAGGGATTACTCTTTCTCAGCTCACATCACCATTCAACCCCATCCTTCCTTTCCCTTATCCATCTCCAAATACAATCATATTACTCTCCACATCCCCTCAAGCCCTTTGTCTCAACCAACTCCTCCTGTCACTCTCCCTTCCCCTACCTCTAAAAATAACCCTCCAAGGCAGGCGTCAGACAAGAAAAGTCAAAAGGAGACACTTTCCCTTGGTGAATTTTCTCTGATCACTGCTCCTTCTACAATTTCCTAGGTCTAACCCCAAGAGTAACTTTCATAGCCAAGAAATCTCTCTAAAAACTGAATTCTTGTAACGTAGACATGAGACTGCTGGTTCTGGACAGGTGGTTATTAGCACTGACAGGAGGAATTGGGAAAGTGCTTCACTCTTACACATGCTGTGTTGTTCCCATCAGAATGAGCCACAGGGAGGGCTTGACACACATCTGCTCCTCACTTGTGCGAGGATGCCACTGATGCTTAGCCTGCAGCAGTTCAGCCTCAATTGCCAGCCTGTCTCAATGGAAGTGGATCCATTTTTGTCACAGGAAATGCATGCCATGTTGTGCAAAATTATTCCACTCCCATTACAGTTGAGTGAGAAAAATTCTCCATTGCAAGGTTTGCATCTATTTTTGGGTGTAACCTAAATATCCAATGCCAAGTCACAGAGAGGTCACTGTGCTCTGAATGTAGAAATATCTCACAGGCCTTTTGTGCAGCACAATGGCCAACACAAGCAAACAAAAGACCATGGAGCAATCCATGGCTACATGACAATCCCAGAAATCCGTCAGGGAACCACTGCTTACTTTAGTAATCATTCCTGCCTTTGTATCCCACACAAAGACACAACAAAATACTGGAAAAGATACAATTACAGTTTACTCTACTGCTCTTATGGCCATACACAGAGCTATTCATAGCTCTAACCCAAATAAAACCACAAAAGCATAAATGGGTCTCATGGGTCTGCATGTGTAAAAACATTCAAGCCTATTGTTTAATTCAGTAGCAAAAGCAGAACAAGAGTAAAGAAATCCACTTGAATTTTGAAAATACACCTTTTTCCTAGAAATTCAATAAATTTTCATATAGCAGCCCTTTTTCTATCCTACATGTACTGAAAATTGTAACCATCTTCTCAATTTAAAAGATCAACAAAATAAAAATCAAGTCTATTTAAGTTCTCTTAATATTGTAATTTTTAAATACTTTTCAGCGCTTTGAATGATAACCATGAAGTTTCTCCTAATGCCTTTTAAATATTTGTTGCCTTTTTTTTGTTACATTTATATTCTTAGGGAGCAATACAATCACACCTCCTCGGAAGCTCAAAGGGTCATGTAGGTTTATATTTCTAATTCTAAATTGATCAGTCTGAAAGCACTTACAGACTGTATTTAGTCAACATCCAAAATTAAGTTTTAAAATTTTAACCAAAATTTCTAGTGGTTGATACATACATACATATATATGTGTGTATATATGTATGTATGTAGCTAATTCTAAAGCTCAAATGCCACTGGAATGATGAGCACCAAACTAATAATAACCATATTAAGAAGTATGATTTTGGTTTCAAGGATAGATGGATTTTTGCAGTCTCTGCCTCTTCTCCCCTACTCAACTCAGTTAATATAAAGCCTTTGGGCTGTCCACATAAGCCATATCTATGGTTGCCCATCTCTGAGTACTACCAGGAACAACCCAAGGAAATAAAATTGCCAAAGATGACATCTGGGATTTATTTTGCCCACTATCAAAAGCTGCAAAAAGGCGTCTCAAGTTACAAGTTTAAAAATCCACCTGAATGACTGAAATACAGCAAGATGCAATGAGACACATCACAGTTATTCTGATTATAGAGACTAGGGATACTTGGGTATTTTTTTTATTATTTGGTTCTTTAATGTGTTGGTAAGCTGAGTTTCCAGATCTTGCTCAACTGGAACAAAGAAATGAGTTGTGATGTTTTTTGAGGGCTTTTGTTTGGTTTTCTTTGTTGTTATATATATGTCATCACTGGTTTTGATATTATGAACTACTCTCCAGCCAAAGTTACACCCCCCAGACACTGTCAGGGCTCTTGCAGATACCTCCTGAGTCAAGATATTGCCAAAACACTTTTCACCTCCCCATTACAAAAGTTCTAACCCAACTTTCTTTGGTTTTCAGATCCTCAAATAATCAATGATGTTCCCAAAGTATCCAATGCATTAGGTACAGATTCTTTACATACTGCCAACTGCTTTTTTCCTAGGCTCTACAGTTTCTTCAGGAAGAACATGAACTCTTCTTCTTCTGCAAGACCTAGGTATTCCACCCATCCTTCTTTGAACAGCGAGAAACCCACAACACCTGCAACCCTCTGCTACTACAGAGAACAAAATTTAAAACTAATTATGACTGATTAAATACTAGGAAAACCATCATGTGTAAATCAAATCTGGTCAGCACATAAATAAGGGAAGGTATGATGAGCTAATTGCATTATGAAGAGCAAATCTGGAACTTATCTAGGAGGGAAAGCTTACCAAAATTCACTATTCGGAAATTGAAGAGTTATAAACCAAAATGTTATACAGTTGAATGTATATTTGATTGTTTAAAGCAGTTATTGAAGCTACTCTTACATCAAGGTTCAAGAAGGAGCTGGGCATTTACATATATTTAAAGGTAAAATAAAGATTTCAAAGGTGAAAATAAATATAATGGCTACAGATTTAGGACAGCCTCTAAGAGTTGCAAACTAGAATAAAGAAAAACAACAGAAAGCAGAGTGCACCATGTCTGCCTAACCTGAGTTCTTACATTTCCCTTGGAAACATCTGGAGCAGCCCCTACCAGACACAGAGCACTGGCCTGGACAGACCCAACAGTTGGTTACTGTTATGCACACCAAGGAATTTGACAGTGTGCGGGCAAAACATCTCAAAACTTCATAAAAACATAAAGACGACTCACAGGACCTATTAAAAATAGATATAAGACAACAGAATCTTGGGCAAGTAATGCAGCAACACCCAGGAGATTAGGCCTGCAGACACAGCCCACCATGTGGCCCTACACTGTGATCACAGAAGGAGGGTTTCTCCTGCAAAATCACTCATCACTCTAGTGAGAAGAAACAAGCTTGGTCAGAGGCGCAAAAGACAATTATTTTAGATTCACAAAACCTATGGATTGCTTGGAAAGTGAGACAAGTACTCCAAGTCACATTTCCTAAAGATGTGCTGGATATGGAATTACACCTCAGATTCCACCTCAGAGTCACCTTAGGCATTGCAAACCAGCATCTTGGCTCAACAAACTACTTCCCTTCAATTAAAAAAATCTCAGGAATGTCAGGGCAGGGGTAAAAAAAAAAATAAAATCACAGACTCTACACAGTGTATCTTAGAACCACCCATTGATTAGAAACTTGCACGGACTTGTATCATGCCCCTACTTAGCTTTCTGAAGACAATGGCTTGGCTTGCAAGGTATTTTGTTTTCACTTACACTTTTACTTTCAGTTGTGTCTGAAGGTCCTTAATGTTTACAGCGGGGAAAAAAAAATCTCTTTTGTCATCCATGACAGTATTTCAGCCAAAGAGATTCTTGGCTTTAGGAAATACATAAAAGAAACTGAAATTTCCTCCAGGTGCCATGAATTGATGGCTCTTTTCCTGCAAATTCCCTCAGTATGTACTAGGCAGGCATGTGCCTAGGAGAAAACAAGTGAAAGGAAGGAGCACTTACCACGAGGACAGCGCTCAACCGGTCACTTTGGACCTGCTGCACTTGGATGCAGGGTCCTGGCACTTGTAACCTTGAGCCAGCAGGAACATTGCCAGCATCTCCATTGGGGATGCTGCTGTTTCCAGGCCCAAGACCTACAGATGCCCTGTACAGGTAGGTGTGAGTGAGTTTACCCACACCAGTGACCTCCAGCATGTCCGGTGGGAGGTGGGAGCTGGGCAGCATGTGCACACTGTAGCAATAATTTTTATAGTCCTCAGCTGGGCAGCAGCAGCCACTGCAGCAGCAAGTCCGGCACCGACAGAGCCGGACAACGGCGAGGAAGAAGATGAACACCGCGAAGATGAAGGAGACGCAGGCAAGGGAAACGATCAAGTAGACGTTGGTGGCGTTGAGCAGTGGCGGTGGCTCCCCGCTGTCATCAAAGTCGGGCAGTGCCTGGGGCAGGGTGTCAGCCAGCAGGATGCCCACTGTCACCGTGGAGGAGAGCGGCGGATCCCCGTGGTCCCGCACCACCACCACCACCTTGTGCTTGAGGAAGTCGGTGGAGCGCATGGAGCGCGTGGTGCGCAGCTCGCCGGTGTGCGGCGACAGCTGGAACAGGGTGGAGTCGGAGGAATGGGCGAGGTGATAGGAAAGCCAGGCGTTCTCTGCATTGTCCTCGTCATCTGCCACCACTTTGGTCACCAGGTAGTCCTCATCAGCCAGGCGGGGCACAACTTCCACAGCTACTGAGCCGTTCTGGCTGGTGGGGTACAGGATGGCCGGGGCATTGTCATTCTGGTCTGAGATGTAAACATTCACCGTTGTGGCAGCACTCAGGGCTGGTGACCCATTGTCCTTGGCTTCCACTTGGAAATGGAAGCTCCTAAGCTGCTCAAAATCAAAGGCACGTTTTGCATAGATGCTCCCATTGGCCAAGTTCATAGACAAAAAGCTGGTCAGGGCACTGCCTGCAACTGTGGAATTCCTGAGCGTGTAAGAGACCCGTCCATTCTCCCCTATGTCAGGGTCAGATGCCGAGACCTGGTAGAGAAAAGCACCAAGTGGATTGTTCTCCTCCACAAACACATCGAATGTGTCAGCACCAAAGACAGGAGGGTTATCATTCACGTCAGAAATCTGCACCCAAACAGTCTTCTGAGTGGTGAGAGGAGGAGAACCCAAGTCCGTGGCAGTAATGGTGATGTTGTACTCACTGATCAGCTCCCGGTCCAGAAGCTCACTGGTGACAAGGCTGTAGTAGTTTTGAAGGGAAGGCTTTAACTGGAAGGGAAGATTTTCAGAGATCTGGCAAGTTACTTTCCCGTTCTCCCCAGGGTCCTTATCCAAAATACTCAGCAGAGCTATCACTGTGCCAGGAACAGCATCTTCAGGAATGGGACTGGAAAGGGATGTAATTGTAATCTCTGGGCCATGATTGTTCACATCTGTGATTTCCACCAGCAGCTTAGCTGTGCTGGACATGCCAAATGCCCCATTATCCTTTGCCTCAATCAGCATCTCGAGAAGGGGTCTCTGAACAGCTAAAACGCCATTGACTGTCACCTCCCCAGTGTGTGGGTGAATTGAGAACATTCGCTGTAAGTCAGCAGAAGTTGTATTGCTAAAGGAATACCTGACCTCTCCATTTGGACCTTCATCCAAGTCCGTGGCGTGCACTTGGACTACCAAAGTGCCACTGGGGGAGTTCTCCAAGATACTCGCCCTGTAGACCGAGTGCTCAAATTCTGGTGCATTGTCATTGCTATCCAGCACAGTCACAATGACCGGGACATCACCAGACTTTGGAGGGTTCCCACCATCTTTGGCTGTAAGCACAAGTCTGTGAGTGGCTTGCTGCTCCCTGTCTAAGGCTTTCTTTAGCACCAATTCAGGATATTTACTCTCATCCCCGCGTATCTGCATTTCCAGATAGAAATGTTCATCAGGGCTCAGAGTATAATTCTGGACACTGTTAGCACCTTCATCCAGATCTTGGGCGGTGGGGAGTGTAAACCGTGCCCCAGGTGACAGGAACTCCGGCATGTTTATATGATATTCACTTAAGGGGAAACTGGGGGAGTTGTCATTTATGTCCAAGACTTTGAATTCCATCCTGTAAAGCTCTAGAGGGTTTTCTAACACGAGCTCGTAATTCAGAAGACAGACAGACTTTAACTCACAAAGCTGCTCTCTGTCTATGGGCTCGTTAACAGACAAAGCCCCTGTGCTGGCATTTATATTAAAATATTGCTTACTTGAACCGGTGATCATGCGAAATTTCCGAGCTGAAAGTGTAGCTGCATCTATTCCTAAATCCTTTGCTATGTTCCCAACAGACGCTCCACGCTCTGTTTCCTCGGCGATGGAATACACTATTTGCCCGTCCGCGGTGCAGCAAATAAGGCAGAAAACCATTAAATAGCCCCGCATGCTTCCTCCCCTGGCTCAGCTCCCCGCAGACCGGCTCAGCAGGAACATAATCCAGAATTTCAGCGAACACCCCAAGTTCCCGGCGCGGAGCGATCGGGCACCGGGGCGCACCGGCGGCAAGTTCGGTGCAGGCGCGGGAGGCTCCGCGGCGGCTCCGCTCCCCGCGGGCCGTGCCGCCGGCTGCCGTGCGGGGCTCGGCGGCAGCTCCGCAGCGCTGCGCCCGCCGCCGCCGCTCGCTGTGACCGGAGCGCCGGCCCCGCGCGGCTCTTAGACGGGCAGCGGCGGCGGTGGCGCCACCCAGAGGCCGCGGCGACACCCGCGGCACCGGGGGAGGGGGCAGCGCTGCCCCCGCCGCCGCTGTCCCGCCGGCCGGCGGCGGCTTCTCCTCCCCTCCTCTTCTTCCCCTCTTTTTTTAACGCCCCGACGGAGATGGCGCGGGGGGCTGCGCGCAGCCAAGTGCGCGTCATGGATGTGTTCCCCTGAAAAAGAGCGGCAGAGCAGAGCCCCCTCCTCCCTCCGCTCCTTGCGGGAGAGGCAGCGAGAGGATGCGCTGTCAGAGAACGGCGGTGGAAGGGGAAGGTGGATGAGAAGTGACAGGCATCGGATAAACATGGGTCAGCACAGCCCAGACACGCTCCGGCTGAGCACAACATTTCCCAGAGGGGGTTTAAGAGCACAATTAGAGGAGGCAGTCGACTCTACCCCTGTTAAACTTTATGAAAAAAAGAAAAAATAAAAAGGAGGGGGGAAAAGGCGGGGGGGGGGGGAAGAGAATATGAAAAAAGGAAAAAGANTGGGGAGAGATGAGCTGATACCACAGAGAGACTGCAAATCATGAGATGAAAAAAATAACATCAAAGCTCTCTGCTCCCCCAGCTTTCCACACAGAAAGAACAGTTACCAAATACACCCCAAAGCAGGGACAAGGGGGCAGAAAAGCATTTGAAAATATCCTCCTGGAAGGATCTTAAGCAGTTTATACTGATGGGCCCTAGCAGCACCTCCATCTCCTCTGTTTCCACTTCCCTTCTGAGAGAGAGCTTGTTGTGATGAGATCATGATCGATCAAAAGCAAAAGGCTATAAATGTGTAACAAGGACAGATCTTAACCCTTCTCATATTCATTGTGCTTCTTACTGCAGCTGAGAATTTCCAGGCAAATGAAACAGAATATTTCAATTATATATAGTATACATAGGGCCTCTCAAAAAGGGAGAAAAACTGGAGCACAGCCAAACGTTGTACATTACATTTAAAAAAAAATCAATACATCTCTTTGCATCTTCACAACTCAGCAAAGCCCCGCAGTGAGGTTCTCATCCTGGCACAGATCTTGGTCTGCTCCAGCACAACTGTCTGCAGATGTTATTTTTTAACTCCAGGAGGTCCTGGCAGTACCTGAATGTTGCATTTTACTTCTGCTCGTTGATGCTAGTGAATCCCTTACAGCTCAGGGGTAGCAGGGGTGGCAGCAGAAAGCTGAGAGAAAGCTACAGAGCTGCTGCTGTGCACCCACCTCAATCCACAGAGGACATAAATCTGTCAATAACCCATTGCACACCATATACAATGCAAGTACTCATCGTTTGCTGCTCATCCCTTTTTATTTTCTTGATTGTTAAGTGCAAAAATGCCCAATTCCTATCCAATCACTACAGAATTATCATCCAGCCTCCCCCCACTCCCAATCTGCCCTAGATTCCTCTTCTGCGACAATGTCATCTACAATACCAGAGAAGCTGCTGGGTTTTCTGCTCTGTAGTGATGTACAGTGGTTCTGAACGCCCTGAACCAATGCAATAACACCTATTAAAGTCACAGGAAAGACTGATGCATGTCCTTAACATTAACCTGCAGTAAGGATAAATCCATCCGTCTGGGAAGAGCTGAAAAGCCACCTGTTGATCCCTCAGGTGCACACACAGGTAAAACACACAGCCTCTACCTGCCCCTCTGTGACTCAGTTTACAATAAGGAAACCAAAGAATTTTGGGCTTAACATCCTCCTGTTGAGCAGACAAATCCCCTCAAAGGAAGATTTTCCTCAAATATAATATTGGAATGACAAGCTGTAGTTATTCATTGTGGTGTCTGAAATACTAGCAGTGCTAGAAGAAACTGATTAGTGAATGCCCAAAATCAAAGTAATTGCATATTTGCCTCTGAGATGTACTCACCTTTTGAGAAGTATCAGCAGCCCACAATGATATCAGTCTTTATTCCATTCATTTACAACTCATTTACCAAGAAATAAGTTTTTCATCTTTCTGCTACATCTCTAATTTTGCAGCATTGCCCAGTGCTTGTTTACAGGACTCTAAGTGAATTTGTCTTCATTTTTTTAAACATTATTTTAAAACCTCACCACCCTGCTTTTGTGTTTTGGCATAGCTTTTCCTCTTCTTATTTTCCACTGTGGACAGTGATGTGTCAGGCAGCTTTGCTCACCAGAACGTGCATGTAGCCAGCACCATCTCAGCACCCAGATGCTACCATGCTGCCTTCCCAGTCCAGCACACAAGTTTGTGATCCCCACACCACCACGCAGGTAAGCAGCTCTGGGTCACAGACAAGATCCAGTGCTCAGTAATATTAAATATCGAGGGCCAGTTACAACACAGACACTGCTGCCATGAAGGGAATAACAGAGTTGTGCCATGGAGGCAGAATCCAGCCTTGCCCGTTGTGTGAAGCCACTGCTCTGCTTGGCTGAGTCCCATGTTCCTCCCTGCCTGTTTGT
>WBNQ01047532.1:0-15218 GCA_013401375.1 Spizella passerina | reverse complement strand
TTTCACTGACCAATTTGGTGAATAAATCCATACAGCATACCAGCTAAAATTTAGTTATGCTCACAATTTAGTCAGGCCTTCCTATTGTCTTCTTGCAGCTAAAACAGATTCTTTACACATCTATAGAGATTTTGTCCTCCCAGTTTCTTCTCCCAAAGTAAAATACTCATTTCCCCTCTCCCTTTTCTGCCAATGTGAGATCTTTCCTTTTCTGTACAAATCTACGTGCAGAAAACTGACTAAATTTTGTGAACAAATAATCTTTCTTCATTAGAGGGAAGTGAAAGCTTCTATCCATGAACCTCTCACTCTTTCAAGTGCACAGTAGGGGCTAATAATGAAATAATTAAGCACACAAACAAGCATTAAGCTAATACCTAGTGTTGCAGCAACTCTTTCTCCATAACTATTATGTTTCCAAGTAGTCTTCAATCTTTCCTGTAAACAGCAGTGCAATATCTTGGTGGGGGCAGCTTCTCTTTCAGACTGGAGGAACATTAGAAGGTCAATAGATTTTTTTTCACCAATTCCTTGGTCTTACAATAGCACAGCTGGTATGGTTGCATCAATACAGGCCCATTCTGCTATCTCTTATTTTGATTTAAATTAACATAGAATAGTTGGCAATGCACACAAATCCCAGTAGTTTACAGAAGTGCTATCTAATCTAAAAATACCAATAGTACTGAGAACTAAGTGCAGTTCCTTCTTTACTTCTCATTACTATGCTTAAATCCCAGAGTTTAAATAGCATCTCAGATTTCAGGGACAAGACACTGCACATAAACCCTGCAAGTTAAGGATGGAGAGAGAGCTCCAGTGCTACACAACTGTGCTTCAACTAGTCTAAGTTAACTACCTAATACACAATCTTGGAAAATATTACATGTTTAGCAATAAACACCAAATTCCATTCAGGGGATTATTGTATTTTCTATCTCTGCAGCTACTGTTTGATTCAGCCAGGGAAATAAAACTAGCTGTATGAGAGGATTGCCTTGCTTTGGTTGCACACATAATTAAATACAAAAGAAAAAAAAAACATAATAATTTTTAAGTCGTTTTCGACAATTTTTTCCTGATATGTAACAATCTGTTCTCACTAGAGAGTAATGCTTTGGCATTCCAGAAATAAACAGCAGACAAATAGACAGGAATGAGAATTTTTCATTGTTAGTTTAACAGTTTGAAAACTGGAGGGTGATCCCAGGCAGCTACAAGCAGTTGTCACCTTTCTACAACCCCTCAGAGCCCAACAAGGTGGAAGCTATTGGAAGATATGCAGTTCCAGGGACATCACAAGTAATCTTCTCTTATGAGAATCCTCACTGAATGGCAGCACTTATGCTACAAGTGCCACTTTGCAGGCATAAGGTTTGCCAGAACACACTTATATGAGCATCTCTAGCCCTCCAAGAGGTTATCAAAACCTTTAGAGAAAGAACATTAGAGGGAGGCTGGGGAGCAGACATGATTTCATTGAGAAGTTCCTATCCAAAAGGAAGAAAGATTTAAAGTGGCTTTATTTTTATTTCCTAAGAAATAAAGAGAGAAAAAAAATAAACAGCAGAAATACATCTAAAGTCACACTATTTTGAAATGCAAACAAAACAGGAGCTGCAGGGAAACACATCTGGACTCTCTGTTGATGGACAACAAAGCTTTCATATTANTCACTCCTGCAACACAGGGGTGTGTAAAAGTACACACAAGGAGGAAATTATCACAGTGAACAACACCACTTCCATCACACTCCCTCAGGGAATCAGTGGATAGCAGAGGCTCCATCACAACAAGACAATGTCTTGTGTAGGTGAGGAATCAATAAATTTTGCAGCTTCCCAGGCTAAACTCATCCTGCAGCTCCTGGGTGGATGCATTTCCAACTCCTGCCAGCTGCTGCTGATAATGTTCACCATCATCTGAGACTATACCCTCCACAACCTCTCCTGCTTGCTGCATATCCTACATTTCCCTGCACTGCCCAGCTCACAGCAGGGTGACATTTCAGATTGCACAGGGGACTCATCCAGTGCCTCCCCAGAGATTACAACCCGTAATTCAACAGTGCTTGATTTAAAGCCAGAGCAACACACAGGTCAGAATCATACCTAACTCACATGTTCTGCATAATAAACACACCAGGCATGTGGCTGGTAGCCAGGAGCTCACAAATTTGAGTACCACCTCTGCTGCCTTGCAATTTACAGCAGTTTTGGATGAGCTTTCTGTATGCAAGCTGGAAGACTGTGCTAAGAAGCCAAATAATTGTATTTTTTCAATTATACTACACATGGAAATCCATATTTAGCAATATGTCATATCTACAGAGCCACACAACAGGCCAGAGGTCCAAGAGTACTAATGAACATAAGAAGTTTCCAAATAACTTCTGAGCATCCCAGCATAACAGTACTTGCCTCCCAGCATAACTATCCCTGCTGAACTTCTCTGTAAGATAAGGTGGTGGTTGGATACTGAATGAAACTTTTAAACTTACTGATTTTAATCCTCATCCAATAAATATGGTTTTGGTGATTTGTGATTTTTTTTTTTTTGTTGGTTCTGTGGTGGTTGTTGGGTTGTTTCAGTTCTTAAACAGAGAATCTTTTCTGCAGGTAAAGGTTAGTGGTACTGGTTAGTTTTACTGAAACACTAGACCCTTTACCTTGAATTCTCAGATTCAATCTCTACATTTCCACATGTATTTTCCACCCGTGGTCACTAAATTAAGCAAACAGATCTAAGAAAGTGCAGGAGGTTGTCAGTTGCTCACTATTTTGTGAAACCAGCTCACATACCCACTGAATACTGTGTGGCCATGCAAATCAAATAGCATCATTTCACATTTATATTGGGCTCACTTTAGTAAACCCTCAGCACTGTGCACTCTTCCCCTTTAAACCATAACTCCATTTCATATTAAAGTTAACACTTCAAAACCAGTTTTCTAATTCAGTATGAACACTTCATAATTACATTTTTCTTAAAAGCTGTAATAAACTTTATTTAAGCAAGTGCTTCCCGTTTTATTGCCAACCCCAAACATTGTTCATTTGCAAGCACAAAGTGTCCTCTTGACACGATAATGAAAGTGCATTCATACATGTCAGCTGGAGCAATTATGTACTTCAGATTTAAATGCAACAAGTATCATTCAGGCTTTTCTGCTGACACTTTCAAACATGACATGCATATTAAAATTAACACCTACAGTGTGAACATAGTTCACTTCAACTGCAGGTTTGCCAAATCCCCCAGAAATTTGGGCAACAGAACAGAGAATGGGCAAAATCATTTTATAAACAGACCAACCAATTCCAGAATATATTCAGATGAGTGTACTGCTGTTCAATTACCTCTGCAGTACCTAATAGAGGAAAAAAAAAAAGAAAGCTTTATAAGACAGCCCTGGGCTCTATTCATGTTTACGAGTATCTCAAGCAGTGTCACAGTGCCCTGGGCACACAGGGTGGGTCCCTGTGCCTTTCCCTGGAGCATTTCTGCAGTCACTAAAGCCAATGGCCCAGCCTCCAGCAGTGCTTGCAGCCTCCCCAGAGCAAGCTTGGATGGGAACTGAGAGATCTATCTGGAAAGGCAGATTACATCCCACTGCCTGGAGCACAGAGAGTGCTGGAATAAAAAGAAAAACTGAAATAATTTATATAGAATTGTGTTACCTGAAGAATAACCAGGTAAGTGAAAAAGGTAAGCTAAATCCTAATTGAGCTATATACCAGGGAAAACATAAAGCACATTCAAGCAACAGGCTCAAACTACAGCCCTGCCCTGCCACAGGCACTGGTTTCCAGTCATAACTGCTTCAGTTCCAACCACTCCTGCTTGCTGTTATGACCCTTAGTTTTACTAATGTAACTATTTTTCTATTTTAGTCTACATTTCCATTGTCAATAAGACCAAACTTTGAAAATTACAATTAGGATGGCAGGTGGAAAATAACAAAAAAAAAATAACACTTAAAATTTAATGCTTAATTTCCTCTATGGGAACTCAAGAGGCACAAGTAATGGTTCATTGGAAACAAGTCATTATGCTAAACATCTAAGGACAGAAATAATCTAAGAAGCTCCTGACTTCTTATGAGATTGTTTACAACAGGATTTGGCTTTGGAATAATTTATAGACTTCAGTGTTGTCTGCAATTACTCCAGTGAGAAAAAACTTACACCACACATGCGCACACACACAACTACCCTGCATAAAATAACTGTGCACCTGTCAGGGAATACACTTTATCTTTCTGATTCTATACATCCTATTTTTTTCAAGTATAACAGGGAGGAAGAACATGATTGAGAGTGCAAAGAAGAATACAAAAAGGGTTCCAGTTTTGTTATATTTGCACATCTTTGGGTCAGACATTATCTATGAAATTACACGGATTTATAGAATCACCCTGATAGGTGGTTTCACACAAACCAGCTTCACCAAGTTAAACTTCTTTATTTATATTTAACTTGGAAAAATAATAAGAACCATTGTTAAATTAGTAATAACAATAGAAAGTTATATGGAATTAAGCTGCTTTGCCAGAAACTGGCCAAGCCTAAAATACATAACTGCACTCACTCAGTCATTGATGTAGCACAGGACATGCCTAGCAGTGTTCAGGATCCCAGCTGCAGGGCCATGGGGACCTACCCTTTATTGGGTAAGAAATGCAAAGGTCTTGTCCCATCTGAAATCATCTGAGACCACTTCTCTCCAGACAGGGATTCCTGTTGTCTCCACACCCCACACAGTGCAGCACAGGGAAGGGTACTTCTCACCACAGGCATGTGATGAAACAGCAGCTCCCTCCATGGGTTCATTTACATTTGCTGTACATCATCTGTAGGTTTGCTGTGACACCAACCATATCTCACTATCACTCTTACAATTCTCAGCTGCCAGCCAGAATAATTTTTTCCAGTTTTTAGATGCACTCAGTTCTGACTTATCCAACTGTATCATCAGTATATCCTTTGGAAGAAAAGCTTTTAATGGAGTTTTCCAAAATAAGACAAGAAGCAAATCCCAAAAGAAATGAAAGCTCAGTTTTCATGTATTGTTTTGATTCTGAGTTCTGAGTAAATATTTATGGAACTACAGACTGGCACATCCAAGCACCAAACTCCCCTGTTCATCAATAGGTCAGCTCTATGAGCACAGAGCCACGATGCAAGGTCCCTGGGGCTGTCTTTGAAGTGACCTCAACCTGATACAAAGATGACATGAATAGAAGAGAGAAAGAATTTTATCTATTTGAGAGCTCAGAGCTTGAACACTGCTAAAAAAAAAGGCAACCATAAAACCATCATAAACAGCTTGACAACAGTGCCAAGATATACTGGGTTATACATAACAGGTTTGAAATTGGAAGCATTTTTCTCCATGGACATAGATTTTTTTTCCTAATTTTGTAATTTTCACCATGCTATAGACTTCTGACAGCACTGCCTTTTCAATTACAGTTGTTTTCAAACACAATTCTTTCCCTGGCCAACTTACCTGCAGAAGTACAGTCAGGCTAGTAGGAAATCTTCAGTTTTTGTCAACATATTCTTAATTCATTTGAAAAATTATAAGTACACCGATTTTTTTTAAAACAATCATTTATCTGCAGGCAAAAATAATTATATTAGATACCCTAATTTAAGTGTAACAGCAAACCTGAGAAGAGTTGTCTTTTCTCCCACACAGATGAACAATTCACAGGATCCAGGAAGTCACTGGCTTTTATAAGTAAGATGTGCACTTCAAAACACATTAGAACCTAAAACTGTGGTTTATAAAATAACTCAAGATGCCCATGGGAAATCCATTCTCATGCACTGTGGGCTATATTTCAGTGAAGGCAGAGCTGCCCTGCACACCCCGCTCAGGTACAGCTGGGATGAGCCCCCAGCACAGCCCAGCAGCTGCTCTGTGCACTCACAGCCCTGCTCACAGCTGTGCTCCACAGACAGCACAGGCACCTGAGCACTAACCAGGCAACTCCAAGGCTTCCAGACTGCACCTAAACTATGGCCACAGGTTCATGGACCACGCTGCAAGATTCTCAGAAATCCTGGTCTAATACTGTCAAATGGAAAATCCCATAGCAGAATTTCTCATCAAGAAAGACAAGATGCCCAGGGAGGCTGGCAGTACAGTAGCCCTGCCCAAAGCAGTACAGGCCCGTTGGCACAACTAACATAAAGCCAATATAAGACAATTGAAAACACAGGACAAATAATCTAAACCAAACCTGCTGCAAGTAACTCTGCCACAAACATAAGAAAAGCCCATGATGTATTTAGAGTGCCATATCATAATTGACTATCAGCTTTTCATTATCATGCAACAATCTAAAGATTGAAAATGCAGATGAGCTAGAGCAAACTTTCCTTCCTCCAAGAAGCCAAGCTGCAATGGACCATGCACAATAAAATTAGAACACAATCTAAATATCTAAATATGGAGTCAGTTGTTCAGATCATTAGCAAAAGCTTCAGAGTTCTCTGCTAAGATGCAACAAGCACTGATAATTATTTTGTTACGCAAACTAATTCCCCAGGGTGTCATCTGTCTGTTAAATTAAAGTATTTAGGAGTTGAACTAAGGCTGTGATGTAAAATAGAAGACAGACTACAAGGAAATGGTACTTAATAATGGCATTATTACAACTTAATTCTATTAATCATGTGAAAGGTTATACAAAGCTTTTCACTCCCACATTCAGAAGGGACCAAACATCCTCATCGCCTCTCAACTCTTTTGTCATCCCTATCTCATTCCACTATAATTTCTTTACATTGCATTGAATGGCATGAAATGCAGGTAAAAGCAGACAGGCCTTTCGAGTAATCCTCTAAGATAGAGTGGTTATTAAGATGATTTTTCCCTGAAGAAATACACAGCTTTCCTTTCTCCCAACCTGTTTTCAAAATCCTTTATTCTCAGCTCAGTAAAAGGCAAAGGATCACTGATCAGAGCAAAACTGCTGTGGCTGTGTGAAAGACACTGATGGTAAAATACGGTTCACTTGCTGGAGTATATTGAGATGGGCCAGCAGGAAATGAGAAACATTCTACCTGTCTGTTTCTTGAATCACTTGGCTCTTCACACAGCTTTCTTCATGGTGTCTTTATTACATTGTTCTTTTTGCCTTTCTATTCCCCAGTGGAGAGACATTTCCAAGTTCATTTCAGTAATGTCAAAATAATTGAATCAAAACCAAGAAGGAAGTATTACAAGAGCTGTGTCTTGATGAATTTATTATTAGAGTAAATGATAAGAGTTCTTAAATTTCCCAATAGACCCCTCAAGTTCAAAAACCAAGCAGAAAGCATACAGAAAAACACACACAATAATATTAATACCTCTTCACCTTTCCCAAGCGTTCACTCTTATCATATAGAAATCTACACAGAAGGGATCAGAGCAGATGCTTATTGTTTTACATTGTTACCAAGTCAATTATTCTACCCTAAAGCCTGGTTTCAACTACTGTAAATCACAAGTGATTCCACTAAAAGCAATGGGTGCCATGCTCACATAAATCTGAAAAAGGAAACAGGAGGGCAGGTTCCTGGCCTTGAGAAAGTTCAAGGGGAATCTGCCTAATGGTTCTAAAGTCACATTCTTTTATATTATTTAGTACACCCAAAGCTAATAAGAGTTCAGCTGCAGATCTGCTGGAAAAAAATAATCATGTAGAACACAATTGAGGCAACGGTCCAAAATACACTAATAAATTGTTGGTGTTACAAATGGCACAAGCAAACTGATTGTCAGCTTCAGCAGCCATGAGGAAACAGAGTAATATTTAAGGGTATTGTTGTCCTTGATTATATTTATTTTTAAAGGAAATAAACCCTGGAAAATTCAAGATGGAAAAGGAGATCCCAGTTCTCAATTATTTGTTAAAAATAGAAAAAGGATAAAACAAGGTTCCCTCTGAACTTTTGTGTCACACATCAGAAGCTTTCCAGAAATTTCTCTGACATGCTCCTGTTCTTAGACAATATAAGTTTACTGTTACGTCAAATGAATTAGTTACACGCAGTTAAAACAGTCTTTGTCAGTGGCCTAAATTTAGGATATTGGCCTGTAGCAGATTTAAGCTGAAATAAATGTGCTCTACAATTTTGCCTTTGAATTAAAATTATGGATAAAGAGGCCAGGACATACATAATTCAAATTCTCTTAGACTTTTTTTTTAGCTGCCTAGAATAATATTTCTAAGACAGACTGAAAAATGGTGCTTAGAGGATCAGCAAAGATATTGTGTTCTGAAACAAATATGCTCACAATATTTGAAATGAATACTTATGGCTTATCTCAAATTTTGAAGCGGAGAGAGAAATTTTATTTAGTTATGTAACTATTTTTCTGCATATTGGCATATGAATTCAGGACATATGCATGTCACTGCATTCATGTTACCTAATATATTTGCAAGTGCCATGCCTATTGAGACATATTGGGAGAGTTTTGGGGTGCAGCCATGGAGCAGCTCCTTGGCTTTAGCAGCCTAAATTGCAGCTCATCCCAAGGGAAGCTGTACAGCCTAATGGCAGAGTGAAAATTTAAGCCTACACATTTCTGTGTCTTTTTTTTTCCTGAATTCTTTACAACATCCAGTGCTTTATTGCACATTTTAAAAGAAGAAATGGGAATAGTAAAAATAAATAAAGGAAAAATGGAATAAAATGCTGGCCACATTTATGGAAATAGGCCATATGAGTGACAGGAAGTCCTAACAGATTCTGTTAAGGGAATGGATTCTGTAATTATGGCAGACTCTCAACTCCAGGCTGTGAGAGACCTTTAAATTCAGGCACTACTATGGTGATACAAAAAGGAAAACAAAACAAAACATAACCCAAACAAACAAATAAATCTAATCCATAGTAGGAGATATAGTCCCACTATAAAGAGAAAAATATTAACATACTAAACACCAGAAAAATGAGATCTGAAATTCAGCCTGCCTACTGGATTCTACCCACCCATATTTAAGCAAGCAAAACATAATCTAGGTCTGGAACAGAGATGGGAATCCTGGTGTAATATTGCTTGCCTTAAGAGAAGAAATTAAAATAGCTGGTTAAAAAAAACACCAAGCTTCTCTTCTTAGTTTGATGGATGTTCTTCAACATTTGCAAGTACAGAGACTGAAAAATTGTAATCTGAAAAATTTTAAATTGAACATGAGAACCATTGCTTTTGATAATTGGCTTATCATAAACATGGCTCCTAAGCTGTGGATTAATCTTAGAGTGCTTTTATAACTCATAATTTAAAGCTCTGTTTCTTTCAATTTAAGCTAATTGTAAATGTATCATTTGGAGGCTAAACTCTCTGCTTTGGGGCTTACTGAATTCTGACACATTTCTCACCAGAACCCAGCACTCACGGCACATCTTGACTTTACCCCTTCTCTTTAATTATAAAATGCTATTCAGCATTGCCTTTTGCAAACCATGATCTTTTGTACATCTCCTTCATAATTATAACAAACTTCCTAACCCCTCAGCTGACAAGCAACATTACAGGCCTGTCAGGTTTCTGGTGATAATGTCTTATTCTACAATGCCATATGAATAGCTGTCCTTTGAGGATCAGAAATGTACAATATGCACTGCTTCAATGTGTAAAGATAAGATTAAACTACAAGGAAGGCAATTAAATGCTTAGATCACATTAATAAAAGCATTTCCTCTGTTTACCCTGGTGTTATCATTGCCTACAACATTGAGCAGTGTGTTTGTTTTGCTGACTAAAACATGAGCTGAAAACTCAAAAAGGGATTAAGGAACTGTTTTTCAAAGAAGACAGCCCAAACTACTTTTGTTCATTGCCTTTTTATTCTGATGTATTGAAAAATTTTGCACTTCAAGGGACAGATCTCTGTGTAGAAAAAACATCAACCTGTCTACAAACAAGTCAACATGCATTAAATTCCTTTGAACTTTGATATTTATGTTGAAATTTGTGGTTCATTTTATAGTACTAATGGGTTAGTATTTTTCTTCATAAAATCATACTAACCCATTAATAAAAATCATATTTATTTACCTTCATTTGACCACCATGTCCTATAACTGACACTGATGGAAATCATAGCCTCTCCAAGCTTAATAAGTTTTTTTCAGTATTAAGATAATTAAATTTATATAATATGATACTAGAAATGGTGCTATAAGGTATCTGCTGCTGCTCAAATGGCAGTGAAATTTATGGCCCTTTTTATTTTTGGTTTTAAGAGATTCCCTAAGTCTTTTTGATTGCTACTATCTGTTGTATTAGTCAAGTAGGTTCCAAAGCAAAAGAAGGAATAAATTAGCTGGAAATCTATCTTTGAATTATTTAAAAGTCTGAAGATTTTTTTATTTAGTAGTCCTGGGCATGTTACCTAGCAATATTTCAGAAAAAAACCTGAGAGACTAGAAAAAGATCATTCAATATACCAGAGGAGGAAACAATCCAAGAGAGTGGCTGGGACTGGAAATGCTGCTCGGTACTGGCAGAGCTACCCGAGCATTATTCTATTGTCTGCCTGGGTGGTGTGGCCAGCAGAGCCATCCCTGCAGAAAGCACCAGCTCAGGGCAGGCAGAGCTCCCTCTGCACCATGGCAGGGCAGACCTGGGACCATCAGCCTCATCCCCCAGGGCAGCACTCACAGCAGGCACAGAGCTGATGCCTCACCTGGCTCAGGGAAACAAAGGACGGCTCTGTCACCTGGCTTCAGACTGGCTGGCAGAACAAACCCTACCAACCATCACAGTGCAAATAATACTCAGAGTAGTTAGTAAGCCACAACTGATTTGTTTTCTAAATATTTAGGCCTGCAAATTAGTCTCTGAAGGAAATGTGTCCACTGTTTGAGTTATTTAAAGGGAAGATGCATAAAACACAAGAAAATATTCCATGGGGATAAGCCTATGCTTACAGGAACATCAACTACATTATCTATTAAGGCTGTTTAATGTCCACATAACCCAAAAATCTACATGACGGGTAAAAATGAGAAGTATACAAAGTATTTATACAAAGTATTTTCAGTTTCTGCTGAACTGTTAATACTTCCTTACAGCAGAAATTAGATTATGAGGGGCTTTGTTTTTTAAATGCAAAAATTGGAAAAAAAATTGGAAAAACTAGACCAAATTTCTTTTCTATTACGTGGGATGTAGTAAAAGAAAGCCCAAAAGATCCCCTTCTTGGAAGGCAATTATTAAGTTTTGCAGACACTGAAAAGTATCTAAAAAATCTATTTAGCATGTATAAAAAATACAACTTTATTCAACAGGAGAGAGAATGGAACATGATCTTGTGAAACACACAGGCATAATGATGACACACTACAGAAAAACCTGTCTAATAAGATCTAGAACTTATGTGAAAGAATCCCTGTTTGTTGTGAGGATAAGCAAAATATAAATACAATATATTTTTACCACACAATATAATTAAATCTTCAACATGCCCCATGTAGCCATCAGCACACTTACTTGGAAGCTGGTAATATTTTTAAGGCAGAGTTCTGCCTGGCTTGCTCATTTTCTATGCTTAACGCAAGCTGTAATTTTTTCCTTTTTCTTTCCTTAGAATTAGGGCAAAACATCTCCTAAGCAGTCACCTACTGACAAGCAATTACATCCAATTGTGTAATAGCAAAGAGCTGGAAGACTATTCCTCTACGAAAAGAAAGATTTTAAATTGTTGGTTTTGTTGCAAGGCTTTTAATGTGTTGCATATAAATCCATATATGCAATTACAGTCACAGTGCGGCCACATGGTAACTTGATTAAAAATTTGATTAAAGAAATTAAAACAATCAAATTTTACACTGAGATACTGCAAGGAATGCTTCTATCAAATCTCCATTTCATGTGTCAGCAACCTTATTTAGCACCAGAGCTCTGCCAAGGCCCTGCTGTTCTGTATCACATTGACAGAATCTTCACCAAAATTAGGATCTTCAGACTCTGAAAGAATCAGCTTCATTTCCATGTAAAGGCAGAAAGATTTCTTTGGTGAGCTTTGCACATGAGTATTTCTCCAGTGAAGATAATACATTATCTTCCAGAGACCAGGATTGCTAATGTGCTTTCTGTGAGGATGGAAAGGGTAAAAAACCAAACCATCTCTGAATGGGTATTTTGCTTCTGTCCAGCTCTTGTTCAGAGTTTCCTCATAAAAAACAGATTCTCACAGTTACCAGCAAAACAAAACAATACCTGATAGCTACTGGAGAACCACTGTCTGTTCAGCCTGCTCTGTCAGCTAAGATTGTTCAGAATCATTAAGTGTCTCTAGTGAGCAGAGCAAATATAATTCCTTACCTTGATCACAGGCAGAGAGGCACAATGACCTCCATCAACAGTTGGCATTGCCAGTCAATAGCCTCTTTAACCTGCTTTGTTACTGGTATCAGTTGTAATATCTCTGTTCCATACACAGAAAAGTCCTGGAATTTCTGCATCAGTCGTAAGTGGAGCCAAGCCTGACCTGTGGAGTATCAGAGAACGTAGCCTTAATTTCTTCTGCCACAAGCTTTGTGTAATCTCAATCCTCCCTTCTGAAACTGGAGGAACATAGTTCAGATATTCATATTTCAGCTTGCATCATTGCACAGTGAGGACAAGACCTGTACTTGTGGTACCTAAAATCAGTTTCAGGAGCAGAAAGAGCTCCTGCCTGGGACTTTTGTTGAGAGTAAACCCATTTCCTGCAGTTTGCTCAAGAAACCTAAATACTTAGGGCGGGTCAAATTAGGTATGGTCAAAATAAAATCCAAATATTTCTATCCAAATGCTTATATCATGCAATATAGTGTCTATACTCCTACACCTCCCTTTGTAGCTCATCTTTTTGTCCCTCAGTTTCTCAAATGCTTTTTAAAAGTCATTGCTAATCCCAGCTCTTTTATTTTTTTTTAAGAGAGTAATTTAGTTCCTTCCATTTTCATTTGAAGATAAACTTCCAAACAAAAATTGATAGCAGGGTTTGTAAAACTGCCAAAATACATTTTCCTGAAAAATGTTGCTTATTCCTTTTTTCTCTCACTTCCTGTTAACTCAGGATGCTTATTCAAGTTTGGAAGATGGAGGTTAACAAATAATCTTCAGTGGCTCTCCTAAGTATTTAAAGGTCACTTGAAAGTGTCTGATTGGAATGATTGTAACTGAGATTAGTCTTCAGCTGATGAGAAATAAAATTAAAAGGCCAAGTTGTTTAGGAATATAAAGGAGACGTGCCAGAGACTACTTGCCTTGTTTCTGTATAAGGTAGCACAAACTCTCCTAGGCACTGGTGTAGTGAATATCTAATAATTATTACAGTAAACAATAGCTTTTAGATCAATTTTGTTCTCATTCATAATCTACATTCAAGATCAGGGTTTGTTCTGCTCCTTTTAAAAGCACTTTCTTTAGAAATTTTAGAAATAGATGCATATAGAAACCTCTTGAAAAGAAAAATATCTATGAGCAATTCCAGTCACCAACTTGGAAGTTTCCTGCCATGAGGATAAGAATGCACATCATGTAACATATGACTACATTTATATATTATAGACTCTGAACAACTGGTTTGTTAATTTTGCTCTTGCTTCCATTTTTTGTGGGGCAGCAAATGTTCTGTCAGCCATTATCTTGAGAAAAATTGTAACTGATGGGTTCATTTCCATTTATGCCTAAGGAATTTTCACATAATTGTAAGCTGGAAAATATTAGATAATTAACATTGGTGATAAAACTGCATTCTACTGATTACCCTGCTCCACATATATGCTTAATTGTCAACATTGAAATAGCTTTAACTGCAAATAGACATTGTCCATTAGCCAACCAGACTGCTCGATGAGAAAAACATAGACATTTTAGCTGTTATTTGGAGGATGAGAAGAGCATAATTATCATTTAAATAGGCAGTTTTACTTTTCTTTTCCACTCAACCCCCCCGAAAAATACTTGTGTTCAATATTTGGGGACAAAGAAACAGCATTGTTTACAATAACTGTGCTACTGAAGTCTCCTAATGCTCTGTCCATCCAGAACCATCACAGTGTTTTGCAAAGATAAAAAAGAAATATATTCATTTCCATTTTTGGAAAGGAGGAAACAAACACACAGAGGAGAAAAAATTCACCATGTGGCTGACAGGGTATATCTTGAATTAGTGAGCAAACCTTACAGCACAGAGCTGAAATAGAGAGAACACAGTTCTCGGATCCACATGGAAAAGATTTTTCCTACATAGATCACATTCATTTAAAGCAGAACAGGGAGATGGGGGTTTCTCTAATGCACTGTTCCCTCTGCCTTGCATCCCAATGACAAACACCAAAGAATACACAGAATCTATAGACCTTCCTGTGATCCCTTTGTGGGCAAACATTCCAATTGGACTTGACATCCTTTTCTTCAAAAAGGTGGGTGACAAAGTGAATCTTTTGGCAGAGAGGCTGACAAAGGAGCTCCATTTTTGATGCATGTTTCTATGGCTCTCCCTTTGGTCAGTCTAACAGTGTCTGATTTTTCTTCCTTCAAATCTCAGAAGGCTGTTTTGATGCCAGTGACCAGAACAGTTCCAAATGGAGCTGAATGAGCCTCCCAAGTGCAAAGCATTTTCACCCCTGTGCATTCAGTCCTACTCCTTCTACAGGTTCCATTTAATGACAGAATTATATTCCAAGCTATTGAGCATTTGTGTTCATTCAGTCTAGTGTTTCAGCCTGCTCTATCTCTCACCAGGGTAATTTCCCTGGATGGTTGTTTCATATTTTATTAGAAATGACAGCTCTATTATTAACAAGAAAAAAATATAGCATGAAAGGAAAATAGAAGTACTAGCTCTAAGATCCCGGTGCTGAAGGATATGAAACTTTTATCTGGTGACACATAGGAAATGGCTGGATTTGTAAAATATTTCTACTTGAATGGTTTATTAAAACTGACACCAGTACAACAATTACTACCAATTATTTTGTCAGTGTCTATTCCATTCAAAGTGAGAAAGTTAGTAGCAGTAAACAATATATAAAATGTTGAAGTGGCTGAAAATCATTTTACTAAGGGTCACTTCATTGCTGAAAGATTTGATAAGCATGGAGGAAGAATTTTCTCTCCAGATTGCTGGTTCAAACCAACACCTAACATAATCACAGAAATAAATCCCAGCAGGTATTTTATGGAAGCTTGTATAGGTTTCTAACTATATGATC
>WBNQ01047531.1:586-22944 GCA_013401375.1 Spizella passerina | reverse complement strand
CCTGTGAACACCGTCACAGCAGGATAATGGCAGACTGGTGATAAATACTGGCTTCAAGCTATGGTGCTGATTTGACAAAGTCAATTTATCCATGTGCTTAGCTCTGCAGGCAGTGGAAATACTTGTGCTGAGAAGTCTGGTCACAAGAGCTCTACTGGATAAAGCCATGGACTCATGAGGATACAGGTTTGTAATTAATTTCATTAATTGATTTTGCATTTAAAGAAAATGTAAGAGAACACACACAAAAATGTTTTGCTGCTCTAATTTTTCTGCTTAGAGGTCAGAACTGAAAACAGGACTCTCACTTTTGATTTGGTCTTACTTCAAATACTTTTCCTTTTCCTTTTATTTAAAAAGATACAGATCTTAAGGTACTACATTTCAAATAAGGTCAGTCTTAAACTACTAAAAGAGAGTCATTTCAAAGGCCTAACCTAACACAGCAGGTCTGTCCCAAAAGTCAGTTTGTGTAAAAATAGCCTTTCATATCCCAAAAGCAATACAAAGATTTTACTTTTTAGTAGTTTTTTTCTTTTTCAACCCTTCACAGACAGCTTTCTCAGAAAATACAGGTGCCTTTATAATTCAGGTTGTAGATAAAGGTATTATTTCACAGAATCTTGATTTTAATCAATCCTTTTTTAAGATCATAGTCAAGACAGTAGGAATGAGAGAACTGTGCTTTAAAAAAAGCAAATTGAAATAAGTGAATTTCTACTTGTGATAAAAGCCCAGCTTTTATCACAGGTGAGGGAATTTCTTTTAGATTTAACAGCATGTGATTTTAATCAATATCATCTGAACATATCAAGCAAAACAGTGGAATACAGCTTTTGGAAGTTACCCTGAGTCATCTCTTGGGGTTTTTTTTACAGAAGGAGCAACCAAATAAAAGCCTTGTAACCATGTGAAGGGAAAACATGTGTTGGATGGCAATATTCATACTCAGTGATGGGAAAGAAGTAATTAATTGAAGGGAAAGTTGACATATAATGAAATGTTCCGTAACACAAAAATTACTCCCCTAATTAGTCACAGAGACATGAACCTGATCCCATCTGAATGATGTGTGAAACCTCAATCAGAAGCAGGTCAATGCTGATGATGTCCTGCTGTGTCACCAGAAGGTGACATGTGCAGCCATAGCTCCTGGCTGAGGAACTTGGTTAGCCCTTAATTATGTAAGGTGGGGCCAGCAAAGCACTGGTGCTCAGGAATCCCATTGCCTGCAGGGAAATGAGGGTTTTCAACAAATAAGGAAAGGGACACAAGCCAGCCTGGACCTGCTGAGCACCAGGCACACAGTGACCCTGGCACAGAGCTCCCACAGAGCATCCTTCCCTCTGCTCCCCACCATGGGCACAACCTCTGAGAGCTCACAGCACCCGCTGGGCTTTGGCAACAAGAGCAGACTGGCAAGGAAAAATAACAGAACTGACCTTCCAACATATGTGGCTGCATGTAGGCTCTGAATTTTGGAGAATGGATAGAAAGTTGAAAATAATTCCAAACTCAGACATACAAGATGAAAAAGTGAGAGCCTGAAAGTGTTTGTCCTAATGGAAAATCTCATTATTTCAGTGTGTGGAGTCTTTCAGTGCAGCAAATTTAGGGCAGTGGATAAGGCTTTCTTTTTTTATTTTTTGGCAGAAGAGGCAGTCAAATATTTTGTGGGCCCTCGGGGATGAGGTATTCTCTCAAAAGCCAGACCAGCCTGGAAGAAGCTAAGCAGGCTCTTGTACCTGTAGAGAGGGAGGAAAGCACAGATGAGTGAAAAGGGAGACTGTGGCTAAAGCAGAGGCAGGAAGAGTCATTAAGGGGATCATATGGAATAAGGGGAATGTTTGGTGAGACGTTTCCTGTCAGTGAGTTAAAAGAGATGATGGATAAATTCCCAAAAGAGGAGGCCTGCATTGCCCAAATCTCTTAAAATGCTGGGTTTGGAGCAGTGGCACACACTTTATTGACTCAAATCTGTGCTGGCTAAGGAAGGGGAGTGCATGCCCCCCTGGCCTTGCTCAGCTGTAATGCCCTGAGCCACGACACGCCGGCTGACGCAGTTGTGGCACCGACGCTTGACTTGTGTCCTGGGCACAGCTGTCACAAAGATTTGGATGGGGCTGTGGGAATGCTTAATCCAGCAATTTAATCTGGCTCTGTGGGAGCTCTGTGGCCGCACAGGGAGGAGCGAGCCCAGGCAGCTCCTGGGCTCTTGCTGTACTGCTAGTTGAAGGAATTTCCAGGGCCACCATGGTGAGCAGCCGGCCTTCCCAGCTTGCTCAGAATTCATGCAAGAGAGGATTTCTAAAGCCTCAGTTTTCAAAAATAACATAAAACTCTGTTCTTGTCCCACAGTCCTGCAAAACCCTTTGGCTCATAGAGGCAGGTGCTCACTTTGATAGGTGTGACGTGAAGGTGAAAAGCTGTCCCTAGAGCTGCCTGCTTTCTTTTCTTTTCTTTTCTTGAGTTCTTCCTGCAAAGTACATTTAAATCTTGCAGTGGTTCTGCTAAATTGGATTCAGCTGGGAAGCAGGGAGCCGTGTGCTGCATACTGATTGGCAGCACAGGCTAATTAATTGCACAGTGATTACATTCACACACCTGCCCCGGGCTTGCAGCAGGTATCAGGTTGCTTGTTGGAGGCAATAATAATGACAATGGTGGTTTGAATTATTGCACAGTGACTGTACACTGCAGTAATGACCACCATGACTAACTTCTTTAAAAACCTGGAGCCACACTTGCCAGCTGAATATTCCCAGAAGTCAGCAGACCAGCAAGGAGATATAATCCACTGGATTTTGTGCAGGTGAAGGCCTGAGCATACCTTTACAAGGCGTTTCAAAAATATTGTCACAATCCTGCTGACACTAAGGGCTTCCTGGCTGGATTGTATGTGGCTGGTCACTCTGAATTTCCCTGAGGCAGCTGAGACACACAGCAATTGTGTGAAACAGCAGCAGGGACTGCCAGATTAATTCTTCGCTCCTGCACATTTGCTCTGAGAAGAGACATAATGCATTTTTAAAATGAAATCTTAAATTGTTAATAAAATGCTCTGTAGTGCACTGATAATTAATGGCAGAGTGCCTTAGTATTGTTTAAGCAGACCAGATTTAAGAATTAGGAGCTAGTCTTTTATTATTATGTTTTATTGCTTTTGCTTCTCCCTCTGAAAACAAGAAGACATCAAGAAAGAGCAAGGGTTTGCTGGGCTGTCCTCAAGGAGGGAGATCCAACGGTATATAAATATTTAGAGCAGAGCAGGAGCCACAGGTCTTAAAATGTGTGTGAGCTGGCTTGGTACTGAGGAGGAATACAGACAGTCACAAACTCCATGTGCCAGGTGATAGAGCAACTTTCTGCACCAGAGCTACCTGGTACCTGAAGGGATACCATTTGGGATAAACCAGCTTGGGACTGAGGCTGACATGTGGAAACACTTCAAGCCCAGGGCTTATAAGGAGCACTTGAAGCAGGAGGAAAAGATAGAAGCTGCTGAAGCCAACAAAGCAGTCCTGATGGAAATTGATAGGCAGTGCTGTTAATTCCTGTGGTTAAAAGAGAGAGCTGGGAGCATGGAGCTTCATGGAGATGGGTGAGACTGACAGAGGACTCACAGGGCTGGTTTACATCCCGTGTCACAACCAACCCAGCTGGACTCAGCTGCAGGGTTCTGTGCCACTGGCAATAGACCTTTTATTTCATGGTCACTTTCTTTCCTTACAGGAATAATTGGAGTTACATGAACAGCAAGTACAAGGTTTCACCCACTGCAAGAAACAGAGCTGCCTATGCTTTCTTTGGTTTAGTGTCACTTCTGATTAGACAGGTGTTGAGGAACACATTGAATCGAGGTAACTTGGTGTCCAGACTACACAGACTTATTAAAAATCTTTGTTCAGGGACATGTGAATTCATGTGCTGCTACTTTCACTTCACTGTGAGGAAAATTATGCAGTGCCACAGCCAGAGGACACCAAGCTTCATTTTGCTTCCACCTTAGAAATGGCCAATTTTTGATACCATGTACTTATGCTCATAAGCCAGCCCATCTTTGATCACTTCATCAGTTCAGATCAAATTAATCTGAGATGGAGGAGAAGGATTCATTTACCTTCTGGACCTGCCTTTGGTCACCTTGCTGGGTTCTTCTTCCTACTGCTGGTGGAAGTGAGACCCTGAACCCAACCTAGCTGCAGGAAGAATTCCAACATATTTTTGAAATTCTGGAGTTGTTTCATCATAAAACAGAGTATTAGGAAGATGGGAAGGTAGCAAAGGTTTCAAATATATTGAAAAACCCATAGCACAAAAGCTGATTTTGTGCACCAAACACGAACCCTGACTTGCAGAAAATTCAGGTATTAATAAGTGCTTTTTCATAACAGAGCCAGGGGATCTGTTATGAAGATCAAACAAAATCAAACAAACAAACTGAAATAAAATGACAAACAATGAAAAACCTAAAAGTAGAAAGAGAAGTTCTTGAGATCTTCAGGGATCACACCCAGGTAATTGTGACCCTCTAGTCAGAAATAAACAACTTTCTTGTTTTCTGACAGGTAGAACGAAGGGGGAAAAGAAGTAGGGTGTAAAGCAAGCCATGGGAGCTTCCTATATTGTAAGGTCTTGGATGTACAGAAAAATTGGATAATGGAAATTATGTGAGAAGCGGGACATGTCCCATGAGGCAGCCTTGCCTGTCCAGTGTCCTCCCTACCTTGCAGAATGCTGGTGTTACTGGTCCACCCTTGTGACAAGTTTGTAGCTCAGGAAGTTGTGCTTTGCAGCCTGTGGTCTGTGGAAAGCCTGTGGTTGGCAGAGCACTTCCTCCTGCTCATGGTCCCCTTGTTCCTCCCCTACTTAACTGCCCACCCTTCTGCTCTTGGGTCTACAGCTGATGCTCTGCACACCTAGCTTAGCTCAGCCTGGCAAGGACCAAGCTCAATAGCCAATGCAGCAGCTGTTCCAGCTGCCAAAAGGTAAGACAAGCCAAGGGTGTCCTAAATATCCTGACACCTCACAGGTCAGCAGAACTCTGTCTCCCACCTACTCCACCTTCCGTTACAGGCACTGTCAATTTCAGCAGCAAATTTTGCACTCTGCAATTGAAGTGAGCTCTTCTGTACCTGCCAGGGATTCCCAAATGCCCATTTCTGTGGAAGCTAGCAGGTTTGCATGCATCTGGGCCCCGTGTGCACATGTCCATCTAAGTTTGCCAAAGTGGAGCAAGTCACCACCCTGCTGGGGAGCTCCATTAAAGGCACAGAGGGATCAGGTGATCAGGTGTGGGACAGCTCACCTACCCTTAAACCACTCACCAATGAAAACCAACAGAGGAAGTTACAAAAATGAACAAGTTCTACACTGCAAGGGCAAGAAGGTGTCATGGCCACTTGTGTAGGTGGAAGACTGTAAATCATGTGTCAATTTATTAATTAACCAGTAGCCACTGAGTTTTCTGGTCACATATGACACCAGGCTGGTGTCTTATGCAGTGGCTTGGCTTGAAGGTCCAATGGGTCAGCAGCGCTGGAGGAGCTGTGTGGCCATGCAGTGCTGCCTGCAGAGCTCAGCAGGGATACCTGGGCTGGCTTGGAGGAGCTGAGCCTCAGGAGCAGCTCTGCACAAACACACGGAGCAGAGTGGCCAAGCTCTGCTCAGCCCTGGTGCCCTGGCTGCTGCCATCACTGCGTTTAAAGCTCACACATGGATTTTCCTCGTTACTTCCACAGTGCAGGCAAAGGATGTGACTGCAGATTATCTGCTTTTGAACTCTGCAGAGCCTTTCCCCACTGAAAGGGGAGCAGTCAGGTCAGCTCTGGAGGAGCCTTGCTGGGTGAGAGCTGCTGGTGCTGTGAGGGATGTGTAACCATGTCCCTCCCCAGAGCACGGACCTGCTGCTCAGGAACAGTGGTGCCTCCCTAAGGGTGGCAGCAGCGGGGCCCAGTAACCCAGGAACAGAGAAGCAAGGGGTGCCTGCAGTGCTTCCCATGAACCCTCCAATGCTTCTTCATCCTAAATTAATCAAGATTAATTGTAAGTGCTTATAGAGAAGCAGCAGCAATATATCTGTCAGACCCCCCCTGTCAACAATCTTTCAGCCAAGAGTTCTCTCAAGGGGTGGGGAGGTGTAACAAAATGTTTATTAAGTCCCAGCTTCTCTGTTTCCTACATTCATTAGGTCTGCCCCTCTATTTAAATACACAAAGTCATGTATACAATAAAGAACTGCATAAGCATAAAACCCCAAACAAGGTACAAGCTAATTCTCATTACTGATAGTTCCCAGGCCAGCTCTACTAACAAACAAACCTTCTCACACACACTCACAGCCATAGCGTGGGCAGAAATAACATAAAAAACAAACATGCAAAAATTTCCTGAAGGAAGAGCCCTTCTTTCAAAGTTCCCCCTACTTTTTTTCCCCTTTCAGTCTGGCCATTTCCTGCATCATTAACACCAGTGGAATAATGGTATATGCTGCCTGTGGCCCCACACTGGACTGGGGCCATTGTATCCCTATTGTTGTAACATGCCTTGGCTGGTATTCACAAACTGTACTGCTGCCTTTATGTAACTTTGCGTATTTATTTTTGAACATTTATTTTGTATTTATTTCACATACATATTTTGAAGACAACAATTTGTCTCACAAACATCAACTGTATTTCTCTTTTTACTCAGTCAAAAGATACTTTGTCAAGTCAAAACCACTTTGCAGGTCTTATTAGCTGTGCTCCCTTCCTAACAGCAGTCAGTTAATGATAAGTTGTTCTCCTCCACATTTACAGTCTGAGATTTTCAGGGCATTTGTCCTTTGCCTATTTCAAACCCAAATTATTCTCTTAGGAATGTCAGCATATAAGCAAAGCTAAAGGTTTTTCTTTGTGTGCAGGCAACGAAGGATCATTTATACCTCTGCAAGGCCCTTTCAGGGCTAAGAGAAGAGAGCTGCTGGAGCACCAGCCAAGGCAGGGTCACAGTGGCTAGGGAACAGACATTTTCCTCAACAAAAATCTGCAAACATGTTTGTTGGATAATCCAACTTCTCTGGAAAGGCTTGTGCAATGTAGAAACCAGAAGCAAATGTTGTGAAGAAGAGAAACAACTTCTTAGGCTTTAAGACCATAAGGAAACACCAGAACTCCCTCACCCTCCCATGTCAGTGCCCGAGAGGGGCCCAGCTGAGCCCAGCCTGGAGAGAAAGGTTTATTCTCTGCATTCCAGAACCTCCTGAAGTGCTGGAGCACCGAGCACCCCTGCTTTTACAGCAGGGTCAAGGTGGTGGGCAGAGGTTTTGCCCCTTTCCAGCTCATCTGGACAGGAAGGAAGATGGGAATGGAAAGCCAGGGAATGCTTTTCTATATTGTAATCACCTAACAAAGAGGGGAAAAGGAAATGGAAAATAAAGGGGAGGGACAAATTTCCAATTCAAACTTCATTAAGAATAGACTGCAGTTTAGCTTTCATAAAGCCATTCTGTTTCAAACCCTATATATTAAAAAAAAAATTTGAAATCTGCATGATGTCTTAGAGCCAAAAACCTGGGCAAAATATTTAGAGAAACATCAGATTAGTGATAAAAAGCCATGGCCTTGCTTACCCTGTGAGGGATTGAGTGTAGGCTTGAGGCACACCAGACATGAGAGGCCAACCACACACACTTCCATAATTCTGAGCAGCTTTCCTCTGCACTAACACATATCTGCAAACCCTTATCTCAGTCTTCATTTGCAACTAGAAATGGCTGTTTTGCCAAGGGAAATAAATCCACTGGACTTTCATTCTGCAGAACATGAAGGAGCAGAGCACAGGACTTCTGAGGTGTCTCCTCTCATAAGGCACCACACAAAGTGGCTTGCTTACACACAAATATTCATATTTTGGGTAAGACTTCCTTCCAGTGTGAATGGATTTCACTATGTGGTACTCTTAGTGAAAAAAACAAATATCTAAATCTGTGGGCCTTCTGTTTGTCTGTCCTCCTTAAGCCTTACTCCAGCAATTTCATATGCCTCATTAATTTTGATTAGCATCAGAGAAATGTGTTTATTTCTTGCTTTATTACCTGATGGGATCCCTGACTACATTTACACTGGGGCAAGGTTAGAGATCTGCCTTCCTGAGGGAAGGAGAGGAAGAAAACTTGTTTGGGTATTTGAGGGATATGGAAATGTGGTGAAAGGACATAGTCTCTCACCACCTTTAGTGGTGAGCACCTCCAGGACACCTGGAAACAACTCAGGGTGGGAGAGGTTCTGGTTTGCTAAGTTGTGCAACCTGCCTTGTCGGTGGGCATGGCCCTCATCCTCCTGTGCTGGTGGGACAGCCTGGGACTAAAGGGCTGGTTAGTGGAGCAGTGCCAGAAACTGCTAAAATGTCCCTGCAGTGACTGCCAGCTCAGCATGTGACTACAGATCCTGCCAAGCACCAAGACAAACCTGTCAGCCCCCCCAGACCCCCCCAAACCACTGCTGGGGCCTCAAGCTTGTTTATTTAATTGTGTTTATGGTCTCTGCATCACCAGGGCTAAAATGTAGGTAAGTCATGAGCCACAGGCTTTGTGTTCATAGACCACAAGACAGTTTAAGACAATCCACAACATGGCTGTCTTGGCCATGTCCTGCTCAAAACGTCTTTGCTGCAGCCACCCCAACCTCCAGGCTGCTGTGGCTTGTGTGACACTGGGGCACTCTGACTCAGGGGGCCAGAGAGGGAGAGAAGGTGAGTGCTGGACACAGCTCTCTGGCCTGGCTCCCCTGCTCAGATTGGTGAGCCATGAACAAATTTAAGACTTGGGTTCAGCCCACTGGGACCAGTCACCCTGAACTACTCCCTGGAACTGCTGCTTCTCCAGTAAGGCAGAGATCACCATGGGTGCAGGAGTTCCTAAATGGACACAACAAATAAACACCTAAAGTCAGGCAGGGTAAATCCAGACCAGAACTAGACAGCTAGCCCTAATAGCAAGGGGAGACAGCAGAGTGCCAGGCCAAGGGACTGATCCCTCATCCATCCCTGTCTCAGGCTGCTGTTCACAGTGCCCCTCCTGCAATCTCTGCTGGCCTTCCAGCCCTGAGGACCCATCTCTGCTGGGAGGGTAACTGTTGTTTTCCCTTTTGGCTAGAAAGGTTATCAGTGAGATCCAGCCTAAAATTAACTACTTTCTAATCCCAAAAAGGATTAGAATGGGAGTTCAGGACACAATTACACAAAAACATTCTGTATTACATTTTAGTCCTATAGACAGAAAGCAAAGTTGGCCAAAGCCAAGCTCTTTCCTAGGTGTTGATTCAGCAGAAGCAGCTTTGAGCTTTGCTTGGTTTCTTGTTTTGTGGAGGGTATCAGGAGTGACACATTCCTTGAAGAGAACTTAAGGGGGCAAAAAAGGAAAGAGAGAAGAGAAAGGTTCTTGGCAGGCAAGATGAAAGGCTGGGCTGGGTCCCAGCCTGTCATTTAGCCAAGTATGTGTGACAACCTTTTTTTGCCTGGAAGTCTGCTAGCAATTTGCAGAACCGTGCTGCAGGTAGCCAGCAGTGCTGTCTCCAGACTCTGCGATTTGTTGGTCTCTCTCCGTTTCCTTGGTGAATTTTTCCAAGCAGCAGAAAATTCAATCCAGTTCACAAGGGGCTGCAGCTGCTTTCTGTTCTGCCCAACAGCTGCTTGTACAAGAGAGAGCCTTCAAAAGACTGGCTTTCTCTGGAGGGCCATGGGAGGGATGGATGTGAGCTGTGTGGATTCCTTATATTTGGCAGAGTTTTGCCAGCATCCCAAAGGCTGTCTGTATTCAGTTGCTTTCAAGGAAGCACTTGAAGTTCCCCAACAATTCATTAGCCTTGCAGAAGCAAAGAGAACATACTAATTAACATGGTCAGGAGATAATTTCAAGCAGTAAGACAGGGGTTCCAACCCTACCAGGGATACACAGACCCAGAGCCACCCAGAGCAAATCCAGCAGCCACACCTCTTGCAGGAGCATTCTGAGAGCCAGGATCCCAGGCCTGCCTCAGAGGACAGCTCTCAGGGTGGGGTTGTGTGCTCCTCCTCATCCAGGGCAGTGGAGGGTGCTGCAGGAAGAGTACCTTTTCAACATTCTCCCCATACACCAAAGTACAAGCTTTTTTACTTCAGCTGTAGAGGCTGTGTAAACACTGAGGAGAGCTGGTTTAGCTCCATAATCCAGCAGGGAACTCATCCACCAAAGAGAAAAGGCTTTTAGCTCCTAGCATCACCCCAAACTTAAAGGACGGTCTGAGGAAAACCAAAGTCTCACTGCTCCACAAAGATCCAGGGGATTGGGCTATGACATAAGTGACTACAATCAAATCCGCTCCATTAATTTGTGCCTCAGTTTCCCTTCCTATAGTAACAGTACCTGTCTTTAGCTGGTTGTTGGGAGGCTTAATATCCATGAACCACCCAGAGATCCTTTCATAAAGACAAGGACTTTATATTAATCACACAATGTGATTACAGTTACTAAAAACACTTTATCCCTTTTAAAGGCACCAGTAATTCAGAAGGCAGAAATCCTTTACTCAGACACAAATACATTCTCTGTTTAGCAAAAAGCTAATAGAAAGTCTGGGAAAGGCACACACATAGGCATGTGTGTATTAATCTATTTGGAAAGAGCTGCATTCCATAGCACTCCCTGGCTTGTGTGTATCTAACAGAATATCTATTTAGGAAAATGTGACTAGCACAACCAACTATGCTATGCTCACATCTGCTAATCCTTTACTGCTCGAGTAATCATCCTCACTTGCAAAAAGATTTATACCATTTTGTGTTTAGGCAAAGAGAAGCTAAGCACTTCAAAACTCTTGCAGCTGATGATCTTGAGGGAAGCACTGGCCTCATAGTCCCCTTCAGCTGGGTACAGGGATCTCATTTCTGAGGTAGGCAGAATTACTTGAGATAGTTTAGACAGGTACAGGACAGAGGAAAGGCTTGTGGCTACAGTATTTACCATACTGGGTGATGCTTGTGGCTCTGTTTCATTTGCACAGGTTAAGCAGCACTGTTCCCTCGACCACAGCTGCTTTACAGGGCTCTGCTACCAGGTAATTTGACAGACACATTTCCCCCCTCCCTCCCCCACAATTAAGGCAGCTGAAAGCTTGCCTTGCCTCTCTGAGATACATCCCCTGACAGCCTGGGATGGACGCTGAGCTCAGCCAGCTCCAGCTCTGGAGTTTCTCCAGGCTGACACCAGAGCATGGCTCCAGCTAAGCTCTGTGCATCTGTGTGGGTCAGGAATTCCCCTTGCCAGGGAGGAGGGAATGGCACTGATGCTCCTGCATTGTATGAGCAGATCAGGGCTGCCAAACAGAGTGGTGGAGGGAGGGAGTGCCAAGGAAATACAGCACACACACAGGCAGCCCTGTGAAACAGCCCTGCCCTCTGCAGCAGATGGGGTGCAACCCTGCCCAAGGACAGCTCTCCTCTCCCCTGTGTACCACAGGCAGCTCTCTCTGGCTGGGAAGCATAGAAATAGTTAGACCAGATTTTGACTCTGGGCAGGTTTTTTGGTGGCTAGCTCCCCATGGATGCCTGTTCAGCTGTGTTCTCCCCTTTGTGCAGCTAGATCAGTGCCAGAGCCAGGCTGTGCCAGCACCCTGACATCTCCCCCTGTGCAGTACAGACAAGTCCCAGCTCACAACAATGAATTCCAGAGGACTCCACTGGGGCTGGCTCTCCTGGACAAGCTGTTCAAGTGGTGTGTCACCAGGACAGCACTCAGTGACACATTTGCCCTCAGGCACTTTGCTCTTCAAGTTCAGGGGTGGCCTTCAGTGATTTCACCCCACAAGTGCCATACAATGTTCTCTGTGGCCCATGGCCAGCACTTCTGGCTACCTGACCCAGCTTTGAGCAAGTTCTACTGCTCAGAGCACAGTCAGGAACCCAGGCCATGCCTACCAGGGCTGTGTGGGCACTGCCTCCTCCCATTCAAGAAATTCTGGAGAAGAAAGCACCTTCACTAAACCTCCCATGTACCTGTGCCTACATTTTTAAAAAGACATTGTCTCATACAGGCAGCCAGGCACACATGATTTTGAATAGCTTCTACCTAGCTCCAAATGAGGATTTATTTGGCAGATTCTGCTTCAGTGCTCATCATGAAACACCTACCCAGCACCACAGAAAAAACTAATCTCAAAATTGGGATTAGGAAGAAATGTAGTTGTGTTTCTGAATTGCAGACCACTGCAGACCAATGCCTGCTTTGAGATCCAAGAATTGCAGCTTCATTGCCATTGTAGCATGATTTTGCTTTAGATGTTTCCACTGGTTCTTGAAGGCCTCCTTAAACTCTCTTCTACAGTCTCCTTTCATTCTTGTTTTCTCAGTTTTGGTCTAGAGAAATCTGAAAGTCTTCTTTGGTAGTATGAACACTTTAAAACTAATTTTTTTAAATAATGATCAACTATCTCAGCTTTGTAACTATTTCTGCTTTAATTCCTCTGAAGGAATTAAAATTGCCAGGTCAGCAAAATAATCTGTGATTCAGCTGCTGCTCTGAACACTGGGACTGCCAAGACCAGGTCCATCCCTGCACATCCCATCCCCTGTGACTTTAGACCACCCAGAGCTGATGACATTATAGCAAGAGGCATCATAGCCGCTCTTTGGTCTTGTACAGAACATGTCCACAACATGCTTTTCACTGGTTTCTTCTAATCCTAAATCTAATTAGAAATATTATCATGACATATTAAATACCTAAACTCACTGTCATTAATTTGTAACTACTAACAAAGGGCAACTTAAACAATCACAAACATACAGGCACTCTTCCCTACACAGGGGGAATGCCTTTTGCTATAGTTGGAAAAGTGTGATAGACTTCTGAGGCACCAAGGGCTTTTGGTGACCGTATCTTCACCCTCCCACAGATCCATCTGCATTAGAATTTGACCAGTCATTCCAAACAGCTGCCTGTTCATTCCAACTACCTTGCAAAAAGCTATTTATTTCTATTCTCAAATGCAAAAAACCTCCTCCCTTCAAAATTATAAAGTTTGAAGGTCTGTGAGGTACAATATTTTGTCCAAGTTTCACTTTGACTTCTGTGCTCTTTATCAATTGACCCAGACAAGCATTTAAAACTCTCCAGATTTTTTCTTCCTAATGGATTTAGTTTAGGTATTTTCTTTTATGTCTATTATTCAGGTAATTTTGGAGATTTTTCTGAGTCTCACAATCCTATATTGCTGGTCTCAGAGCAACCATCTATATTTACTGATTAATGAGTGGAAATAAAGTCCTATTATCATTTAGAAGTATGATATATAAAATAGATAATCTCTAAAATACCTGGACTACATACACATGGTTTGATGTTGTCATCTTATTGCATGGGCTCCATACTGTTGTCTCCTTATCACAAAAGTTCCATACCTTCTTGGTGTTTCTCACAGGCAGCTCCTCAGAGCACTGACTCTTTCTTCTCTACAAAGAATCCAACTGACTCCAGTTCCCTTCTCACCCACCCACCCCACTCTTTTACAGCACTCTTCTTCTCATTGTTTACAGCTGTGGCCTGTTAAAGTCAGGCCTGTTCCTAATCTTTGATAATTGGCCCAGCTGCAACTCCTTGGGGGTAAGATTACTTTCTACACTATCTTGATTTTCTTATATTCCATCCCCCTACGGTTTGATCAGGTATGAAGCCAGACCAAATTTGTGCCACCACCCTCCCAGCAGGTCTCCAGGACCCAGAGCTTTACATGAACACCTGTGCACACAGAGCAAGGGAGATGTGTGCACCTCAGTGCACGTTTTTCAGCCTGTGCTGCCTCTAGGTTGTAAAGCCAGCAGTACAAACCAGCACGTAGCCATTTAGGACAGGAAGTGAAGACTATATTTAGCTGAACCTGTCGTAGAAAGTAGATGATCAGAACGTTGCTTACATTCGTGCCCCCATTCCTGTGAGCACTGGTATAGGACTCTGCAGTGCTGAGGACAATATTCCCACTGTGGTCTGTCCTCTGGGAACCAAAGGAACAGCTGCCTTCTCTGCTACCACCAGCACCGCTGCACAATGTGTTCCAAGCATCCACTAAGTTTGGCAAGGACTCACATACTGGAAGTGCTGGAAAAACCATGTAACAAGTCAGTGAGGCTGTAAACATGATTTTCAATTAAATGAATTTTGGGGAATTTTTGTCTCCTCCCTACCAAATTCAGGTGGCTTTGGAGAGCACCTCCTTTTTTGTATCTTTTCAGTGATATCCCAATCTTGGTGCAATGCATCTTGAGCACAGATATTTCCCTCCTGAGAAGCACCATCCCCCTCAACTGGAAAGTGTATCCCTTATGAGAGCTTGACAGACAGCATGGATTTAATAACACTGATTTGTTTCCAGTTGCTTGAACTGTCCTTTCCCCTTTAAACACCACACCTCACAGGTTCTGGTGAGAGTACTTCTTTTCTGTGTGGAGTACTTTACAAGACTTCCTCAGGCAAACAGAACTTTTTCCACTGATTCAAATAATCTGAGATTTAGTCCTTTACAAAGGATGGCAGTTGAGTTTTAAATAATTTTTTTCTCAGTTCATAACTGATCCTGGTAAAATTTGGTATAAGATTTATTTACTGCATTGTGGAGATGTATGTGTAGCCTGGGTAGAAGAATTCCTTCATAACAAAGCTCTTGTGACCAAGTAATAACACCAAGGTCATGGGTTTGATCCCTGTATGGGCTATTCACCCAAGAGCTGGACTCACTGATCCTTGTGGGATCAGAGAATATTCCATGATTCTGTGAAAACTCCCAGTCATGGTTTTCATAGATGCTTCATAGGTTCTATGGTCTGCTCTACACAGGAGATCAGACTAGACAATCAAAACTTTCCCTTCTGAAGGTAAAATCTGTGAATTTATGAGAGTGGTTCAGTTTACAGATTCCCCCAGTGTTTGACCTCTTTATGTCTACATTCATCACATGAAACCTGTCAACTGTGATGTGGGTTTTGTGCCAAAAAAAGACATGTCACCAAAAGATGCACAATCATTACTGCATTAGGTAATCTGCTGTCCCAGAAATGAGAACCACTGTAACCCATCCTAGCTACCTGAAACAGCCATTTTCTCAAAGATGGATTCAATATTTGCACATAACATCTCTGTCTCAGCTCCTGCCTGCTCTACTCATCATATCCTCCATACATTTGCCAGATGTTGGAGTGAAGGCATTTATCTTTACATGAAACCATGGTCACCATGGTCAAGCAGCTCACATTTCTCCAGATGTTTTGTGATCTCACCACTTTATAATGTTGCTAGGAGTTAGCCTCACCCTAGGTGAGAATTAATGCTAAATGTTAAATTCCCCTGATTCTCTCCCGTAGCATTTTGGAAGAATTTGATTAGATTGATTTCTATCCAGCCCCTAACTGCACTTCTCCCTCATTCCTCTCTGAGTGGCTACTAATTCTGGAGGCAGATTTCTCCCCAGTGTCTTTCTGACATTTGACAGATGTAAATCAGCAAAACTTGTTTATGGATTCACTAGATGCAGAATAGAGCCTAGTCCTTACTAGGAATGAAAATATTTCCAAGTTGCTGGGGTACTTCCATGATAATTTGCACTGCCATCATTCCTGTGCATGTGATTAAGATTTCCTTTTAAACTAATGTTAAACTATGCTGAACAGAGGGGCAATCTCAGAAATTTCACATGCAATTTTGGTACACAGAATTTTAAAATCATGTTTAGGTTCTCCATCAACACCTTGCCTTAGGTTACCATTTCTTTTGAAAGTGAGGAACTCCAAATACTTTGTGTAATTTGCACCTAATTCAGTGTAACCATAACAGGAAATCAGCTAAACACAACTTAGAAATGTTTCTAATTCTGTAATGTGTTGGAAGCCACAATGTATGCATGCTAAAATGTAATTTTGAGGATCTTCAGCAATATTATAGCATGTTAACAGAAAGAGTTAAAATAGATTTTAAAATAGCCAAGTTCCTCTTTGTGAGTGGCAGATAAATTGTAAATAAAGACAATCAGTTAATGAAATAAAAGGTCATTCTGGTAAATTGTTCAGATGCTCAAAAAACCTATGAGGAATGCATGCAGCATGCCCATTGATGCTTCAATATTCTTCCAACCACTTGATTTACAGTCCTGATCTAGGGTGTGTGGCTTTTTTACTTTTTCCTGCAACTCTAGACAGAAAACAAACCTTTGCAAGCATGTGGCTCCTTTCAGACATCTCACAAAGAGACAAACAAATATATCTTCCAGTCTATCATTCTTAACATCTTGACTGTCACAAATCCAGGGAATATCTGCAAAGTGCGAACAGTAAGTTCCTCTCACCAGTCTGCAGGGATTGGATGCTTTCATTTTTTCCTAACAGCTGTGTGATCATTGTCCCTGAGTGTTTAACATTACATGGAACTGAGGAATTATACCTTGAAACAGGAGTGGCATTGTTCCACTTAAAGCAAACAACTGAACAAGGCAAAAGCAGTGAGAACTGCAATGCAGGGTCCTGCCTCCATCTCCCCCTCTCCGTGTGTGTATTTGGGAGCAGTGCTACAGTAAAACCAGCACACAGTGCCCTGCCAGCAGCAATTCCCCCCTTTGACTGAGTGTGCTCCAAGTAGGGCAGCACCCTCAGCAACTGGAACTGCAAGTATCCCATATCTGTCCACCCATCCACAGAGCTGCTTCTACTGCATCCATCACAGAAATATCTGAAACCTTTGTTCATGGAAAACAGGCTAAGTGTGCTAGACAGATAAGAAAAAGTTTCAGTATCTGGTATTATTATGGATTTCCAAGGGGGAAGGGGGAGGGGGTGTGACTGACAATTTCAGCAGCTATGTAATTTTCCCTTGCTTGTTTGAAACAGGAAGCAGAAATGCCCAGCTTCAGCATGGGCTTTATGATACAACCAAGCCTTGGGAGGATTCCAGCCTCATCCTGGAATTCCAGTAGCTTGCTGACTATCCTTTGTATCAAAACCCATTTTCTCTCCCACTGTTTTCCCAGGATTTGGTCCTGCAAGGTGCAGTGTTTTGGCCAGAGGCAAGGGAATCGTGTAGTCCTTTCCTGACAGAAAGTATACTTGAAGTGTCCTGGGAGCGTGGGGACAGGGTTTGTGTACACCTCGGTGTGCAGGCACTGAAGTGACCAGCAGCTCATAAGGACAAGCCCTTATCCACTTCTGCATTTGAGCAAAAACAAAGCAAGCCTCCCAGAAAAGCTTTGTCACATTTCCAAAAACAAAGAAGTCCCCTTTTCTGTCTTTTGCCCCAAACTATAGATTTGGATTTGCCCTTCTTCCTTAAATAGCTAAGGTTTGAGCTAAATAAAGCTATTGCATTTTGTTTTCAGCTGGAACATGTCAGTTAAAGGAAATACTGTAAATTACAACACAGTCATGCCACACCATTGTGACTGTGTAACTAGTAACTCAGCAGTCAGCTCACACATGCAGCCGAGAACTCTTTGTTAAGTAGGAAAGGGAAAGCAACAGTTATTAAAAATGAACAGTCACTAAAGATTCAGGACTTACCCTGAGTCATCCCTGGCTCCCTTCTCTCCTGCTGATGTTTTCATCATTACAGCAAACTTTAAGTCACTTTCTGTATCACAGTGGCTTGAGAGTTCCTCGGTCAGAAAAGCAATTCCTTCCCATCGCTGAGCAGAACTTCCACATCCTCAGGTTTTGTACTGAGATGGTATTTCAAGGGCATGAGGGGGAAGATGTTTAAAACCAGCTTCAGGCTCAGCAGTATCAAAGGGCAGAGGACTAAACAAGCACTGAAATGAAAGCAAACTACCAAGAAGATCCGATTTTAGCCTCTCTTATTTCTACTTCCTGTATTTATATGAACGGGGGATTTCAGGAAGAGGCAGTCTTTGGTGGTCAAGGGTGTGTGTGTGTGAGTGAGAGTGTGTGTGTGTTATAAAGCCATATTTAGTAGTGCAAGCAGGTTAACCTTATTAGAAAGAAGGGCCTGACACTTTCAACTAATTTGTTTCTCTAACCTAAGTAAATTTCAGAGGAAATAATTTTACGGACTACAGGTATACCAGGAGGGAACGGAGCACAGTGAACTTTGTAAAGGATTTTGTAAGGCAGCAAAGCAATAAGCCTCCGTCTGCAAATTCCTGAAGCATGTGTATTTCTACTGCTTGAGTAACTGGAACCAGATGGAGCTTGGAAACCTTTCTATTTACACAGGACCTGAGAAAACGAAATGTCTAACGCTGGCAGAGGGCAGCTTTGCAAGAGCATTCCCAGTTAAAGCAAAAGCTAAGGGTAAGTTGTGTGATGCTAGCAGAGGAAGAGCTCTCCAGGCTGGGAGGCTCAGTGGGGCTCGGGGCACGTTTGACCGGCAGCCACTGCAGCAATTGAGGCTTTGCTGGGAGGGAAACCTGACCCAGCACACGCCAGCTGTGCAGGCTGGGGCTGCCAGATGTGCTGCCAGACAGGGCTGGTGGCACTCCTGCTTGGCAGCCCTGTGGCTCCAGAAGTATTTGATGTTAGGAGAATACATAATGGAAAAAATAAGGCAGAAGTAGAAAGAAGAGGTGGAGAAAAGCAATTGGATGGAATGGAGTGGGAGACGAAAGTAATTTTTTGCCCCCTTTATCTTTAGAAGGAATTTCTCAGCCTTCTGAAAATAGGCAGTGATACACAGTCCAGAGCAGAAATGCAAATGCCAGGGAGCTGTCAGTGTATTGGCAAGAGGGAAACTGGACCTCAGTGCAGAACACAGAGCCAATTCTGCTGGCTAAGCTAGAGAGAGTCAGGGAGACTTTTACCATCACCAAGTCACACTTTCAATGGAACACAATTCAAAATTTTCCCTTCTTTTTTTTTTATTAAATAAAGACTATAACTTCAGCTCACATTAGGAAATTTATCTTCCAGCTTTTACAAGGATTTATCTTAGAAATTCTACTGTCTTAGAAAGAGCCTTACTGAAAGACTGCATGATGGAAAATTCACCACCGTTCTAAGTAAGGCAAGTTAGTGCTTACTTGCTGCCATCATATCAATTCACACCTGATTCTTTTGCCTTATCTAATTTTAAATTTTCAGCAAGTGTATCTTGTAATGCTCTTTTCTACAATATTAAGGATCTCCTTGCTCCAGCTCCTGGAGTCATTTTCACGTAACAAAAAACTCATTCATGAAAAATTTAGCCCGCTTAAACAAACTGGCTGGCTGAGATTCACTCATCCCTTACTGCAGACTGGTCAGATCTCAGCTCTGAATCCTCTGTGGGTTCTGGGCTCAGAGGTCCAAGAAAAAAAAAATCTTCTGGATTTATTTACCAGCTGGGTACCTTTGAAATGCACCTCAGGTGCTGGCATGAGAACAATCTCCTACATGCATCACACAAATTCAACCCTACCCCAGTACACTGCCCTCCCCTGCAATTCAGCAGGGACCAGGCCCATTCAGCATTTGCCCTTGCTCTGCTGGAAAAAAAGGTTTGCTGAGACAAAAAAATTGCAAAGGTGTGCTGTCTGCATGGATCTGCTCACACAGAGAAAACTGTTCACACAAACAGGCAGCCATCCTAGGCAAAGACTTAAGATTTTGCAAATGCAGAACACAACAGAGTTAGAAAATTCCAATTATATTTTTAGGGAAGAAGAAAAAAATTACTAGAACAAATAAAAAGGTCCAGGAAAAAATGGGAAAAACTACAGAATACAAAATTCCAGTATTTTGGTGCTATCTCAGTTTCATGTGATTTGAGTGAAAACTTTCGTACTATTTCCAATGTAAAGAATGCAATTTCAGAAATTTGATGTTTTGAAATTTGTTTTGTTAATGATATTGACCAAATTTAATTTTAAAAGTCCCATATTTTCTGCAAAATGCTCAGCACTTCTGTAAAATATTTAAAATATGAAGACAAATTTTGTTCAAGCTAGGTGTCTTTTTGAGCTGAGGATTTGACAGGTTTAGTATGTGACAATGTGTTCTAGAATCAGGCTTTAGAAGGAAAAAATTACAAAGATCAAAATGACAAATCATATCCAGTTACTTCAAATTGACATTTTTCTGTGATAAATCCAAGCCAAATGGGAGGAATTTATTTCTCTTCTAGGACTGATTCACCCTTTCCATCTTAAGCCACAGCATCCTGCAGCCCTTTTTTGTCATTTCATGCAGCTGGGTTGGAAAGGTTTAAAAATGGCTTATGGGGGAAGCCATTAAGTACAATGAGCACTCGAGCTACAATAAAGGGCTTTCAGAATATACCCAGATTACAGCACAGTTCTGCTTTCCATACAGGAGGGAGAAGCTATATCAACAATATGGCCTGTGATACGAGCCCTCAGGAACTGTCATGCCTATTGTGCCTAATCCAGAGATTATGTGCCTTTTATAGAGCCTATTACATAACAGATCATGATGGGTCACAGTGTCAAGGATGGAGGGATTAAATGAACAGGCACTTTTCACGTTCAGATTCTGATTTTTAAAAGTTAATTCTGTGTAAAAGAAGGAATCTTCTTCTGTTCCCAGCTTAGAAAAATTTAGCCTAGCATACACTAAAGAATGAAATCTTTTTCAAAATTCAGAAAATGCAGAATTATCCTTTTTCTCCACTTCCAGAAGATTTTTCTGTAGATGCACAAAAAGCCCCACAGTGGCTAATACCAGGTTTATACAGCAGTAGGGATTCCAGTCTCACGCACAGTGCTTAGAAAAAGAAGCTCAAGCTTTGTTTTAACTTGCATCTCCTGGGAATAAACTGGCTAGGAGTACTCATGAGAAGACTCTTGTCTAATGAACCTGTTAACACACCAGGCCATGAGATCAGGTAAATAAACTCTCAGCTCCTCTTTTTCCAAGAACTGCATTAAAGCTTTTCCTGAGCCCAGCACAGACTGCACCACAGACCATACACAATGTACTGGAGTCTCCCACACCCTGAGGTGCACTGCAGGCACGCTGGAAATGGGAAATCAAGGGTAAGGAGTATTTCCAGAGCCTAGGGAACTGGGAAAGGAAAATAATGCTGTGTGGCCTTTGCACCTTATTTCCAGCCTCTCATCAGCATGCAGTACTCAGTGTGAACCTGCTGGACACCAAAATATCACAGGATGAGGCAGCCAAAATGCTCTTGATCAGGGCTTTTTCTGAGGTTGCCAGAATTGCTTCTGGATCAGTGCCTCAGTACAGCAAACTGTGTTCTCAGCAAACTGAGCTCTCAGTTTTCTGGTCCCAAAAGAGCAAATTGTGTGTTTCAGAATTGCTGCAAGTCAAACCAATACACTTAACTCACTACAAAAATTGGCTTGATCCAGGCAATACTCCCTAGAATACACAGAATGTGGGGCCTTCTGTCACTCAGTTCAGCAGGGTCCAGATTTCTCCAAAAAGCTAACATTTGTAGGCACATGTCTGAAATTTTAGATTTTCAACAATATATATGAGAATGTTTCACATCTACTAATCATCTGAGAAAAAAACCAGCAAACACTCTTGTTTATATAATTTATTGATAGTGTACATATTTTTATATAGTGCATTATAATACTGAGTGCTATAATCTTTATAAATGCTGAGTTAACTATTTTTTAAAATTCTCACAACAAAAATAATCAAATATCATGCCAACATTTTGTAACAAATTATCACATTAAATCCATTTGGATTTCATGACATGTTTATCTGTACAATGGACCCCATATCACAGAGCATTCACAGTGCATAAGGTCACAGTCATTGAAAAAATAAGTAACATGAGAGATTTCTGTTATTTACAGTTTACAAACCCATCCCTTTCTGTTTTCAAAGTAAGCGGTTCTAGAAAGACTTCATAATATTTAAAGAGGTATTGCACCTCTGAAGGGTGCACTGCAAATATGAAACACAGGTTTTTAAAAGGTTCAGAAGTTATTTTAGTGACCATAAACGATTTCAAAGAATTTCTTGCAATGGAGGAGATACCATGAGCCAAATTCTATGCTCAGTTCCACTGATACTAATTTGTGCCAACTACCAGGACACTATGGAACACTGGCACCACTCCCAAGAATGTGAAGGCAAGAATTTGGTCATAACTTTGCTGCAGTAACAGCCATTTGAAACCCAGGTGTTGCTGGGGAAGGAGATTTACAAGTTGTCTTTGCATACATAACTGGTATATGAATAAAGGCCATAATCTTTCTGCAAACTCTCTGAAAGGAAGCATCTCCGTTTTTATTAATCTTTCTAGAGATTATATCTGTCTGGTTTTCACATTCTCTGATACCTTTAGAATTTGCTACCATGGCTAGTGCTATAAACCAATCTTTTTATTTGTCGTTCAAGTTTATCAAGATAATCTCAGTGACAGGACAGCAATG
>WBNQ01047530.1:36177-63067 GCA_013401375.1 Spizella passerina | reverse complement strand
AACATATATAAAAGAATAACATATATAATATTTCATAATAATATAATTAATAGTATTGAGAAAACAACCCAGAGCCAATGTCTTTATACCCACTTACCCTAATCCCATAAAAGCAGAGAATTAAGGCTGGGAAAGGCCTTTAAGATTCAAGTTCCACTGTCACCCCAGCACCACTACAAGCAGATTGGTTTGCACACCAGTAAGGAAATTTGCTTTCTAACACACTGTTGAAGTTGCTTTCCTTCTCTTTGTGCTCATCCTGTAAAATCCTGCCCTCCAAAACCCCTACACACACTCCAACTTTTTTATTTCAGCCTCATTTGTCTGGTTGAAGAAGGAGCATTGCGCTCATCCAATGAATAATACCCAGAGACATCTCCCCTCTGACCCCCAGGACAATCTCCAGATCTCAGCACAAAAGGGCTTTTCCTGCAATTGTCAGCAATTCCTGAGGAAAGAAAGCAGGAGTTTACAGCTCTATCCACTGCATTAGAGAGTTTTGGAGAGATCCATTAGCAGAACAACCCCGGGAGTTACGGAGAGCAGGAGCTTGCTGAACCGCGGCTTCCCAGCTGCCAGGGCCAGCAGCAAGTGGAAAAGCTGGACTTGTACAAGCTTGGGTCTCTATTACCAACTTAATAAAAGTGGCCTGCAGTTATTAATCATCCTGATTGCTCAGGAGAGAGAGTGGAACAGGCTCTGTGAACACTACACCCAGTAGTTGTGTACACACTTTCCCAGCAAAGCCAGAAAGGCTGGACATGAAACAGCCAGGAGACAGCCAGTTAGTTGGTGGTAAATGTCCCCCTAATCTATTTATTTCATCAGATTTTATCTAACTCAATCAATTCTGTTATTATCTAATATATTCCTATTCTATGTTTGCAATTTAATTTGGAATGAAACATTACAGTGGGAAGAAGTGATGAGAAAAAGGGGAGGGGAAGTGGAGTGGAGGGACAGGAGAGAAGTGACCCCAAAATGTTCCTGTCAGAGAGTAAAGGGTAAAGGACAAAGCAGCTACAGCTGGACCTGTGACTCAGGAGCCTTTCATAAAGGGCAGGAAACCAAGTGCCACCTGTGGAAAGGGCTCAAGGACAAGGTCACTGCCACCACCCCAACAGGCACACAGTGCAGTCAACTGTAATTAGACTTAATTCAGTAATAATCTCGCAAAAATCATACAGTGAGCACAGGAATGTGACTTCTCCTGTGGGAAAAATAACAAGACTGAGTGATTTATACCCTGCAGCTGAGATAAGCTGATTTTTCACCCATTCAGGGACTGAGGAGAACAAAAAACACAACTGCAGGGAAATCATCCACGTCTGAAATACTTCCCTGAACTGTGTGTTCCAGCTCCCAGATATAAAATTTATTGTCTCATATACTATGATTAGACATAAAATCTTATGTGATGCACAATGTACATGTGCTGTACATTATGATCTATAATTTACAGCAGTATTTACTGCTGTAGTATTTTATAACATCTCTTTTAAGTGCAGCACAGTTTCTGTGCATTAAGTAGAGTTCCTTTGAAGAATGATGGCAGTCAGCTTTAGATATGCAAACCATTAAGTTGGAAGGTTCAGCATTCATATTCCAAAAAACTCCTTCAGCAATAACTCCAGGAATCAGCACTTGATTCTGCATTTGGATTTTCAGGGAAAAGCCTGCCTGGCCACTTCTGCATTGTGTTAGAGGGTTCAGCATGGATCTTGTTTACCTGGGGAACTGCCCCATTCTTTTCAGAGCATAAAACTAACTAAAAAAAACATGGTTGAAGTGAGGGAAGTGTTGAAGATTGCAATGCAAGATGTTTTCAATTACTATCTGTATGGCAGATTATCTTTGTCAAGTGGGCAGTTTGCTTTATCTCTCTCTTTGAGTGACCACATTCACACCTCTCTGGGAGGGGACATTGCTGATAACAGACTATTGAATGTCCCTGCATGGCTGATAAGAACTATAACATCCCATTGGGAGATGTGAGCCCAGAGGGAGGAGCCAAGCATTGCTACCCAGATATAATCCAGAGGTTTTTTGAGACACCAGCGCAGCTTCTCCATGGAATTCCCCAGAGGAACAGCAGCTGCCTCTCCTTCCACTGGATCTTCAGAGAAAGAATACATCCTTCTCTACAGGACCCCCTTGCTCCAACAGAACCACACCTGATACTTCAGGAGGGCTGCAGCCACATTTCCAATTGGACTGCTACTAACACCCCACAGAGTGTCAGGTTCTGACTCTTGTCAGTGTTGTTCTTGTGTACTGCATTGTTTATTTTATCCTTTTATTTTTCTTCCCTATTAAAGAACTGTTATTTCCTGCTCCCATATTTTTGCCTGAGAGCCCCTTAATTTAAAATTTATAGCAATTTGGAGGAGTGGGGAGGGTTTACATTCTTCATTTCAGGGGAGGCTCCTGCCTTCCTTAGCAGGCAGCTATCTTTCTAAACCAAGACAGGGAGACACCCTGGAGAGCTGCACAAGGAAGACCTGGGCATCTTGATATCCCAGGGGCCGCAGCAGAGCATTGGCAGCAGGGCAGGGAGGGATGCTGGCCCTGGGGCAGCCCTGGAGGCACCTCTGCAGTGCTGTGTCCAGCTCTGGGTGCTGAGCACAGCAGGGCCAGGAGCTGCTGGAGCTGAGCAAGGGCCTGGAGCATGTGGGTGCCCTTTCAGGCCAGGCTGAGAGAGCTGGGGCTGCTCAGCCTGGAGAGGAGCCCCAGCTGAGAGGGGCCCTCAGGCCTGGCTGGGCCTGGCTGCAGGGAGGGGCAGAGCAGGGCCCAGGCTCTGCTCCGGGGCCCAGCAATGGCACCAGAGCCACGGGCAGGGCCTGAGCCCAGCAATTGCCCTGCACAGGAGGCACAACTTCTGCCCTGGGCAGTGCCCAGCCCTGAGCACATTGCCCACACAGCCTGGGGGCTCTCCTGCCTGGGGCTGGGGCACAGCTGGCTGCACACAATGCTGTGCCCTGGGCTCTGGGATGGCCCTGCTGGAGCAGGGAGGGGACACCGGGTGCCCACTGAGCTCCTGCAGCTTCAGCCAGTCTGTTACTCTCTAGATTTGATCCAAACTCTTAATTTAAGCCACTCCACTCTTCCAGTTCCGAGGAATTGATGTGATATCTCATCTGTACAGCAGTGTACAGAGGAATTTACTTCCCAAGATAGTTCTCTTCTCTGCAGGATGGGAAAAACTCAGATCTCTCTTGGTAGTCTGGCTTATCTGACTTTAGGCAGAGCTTTAAGTGCCCACCACTGAAAACCAAGGAATTAAATGCTTTGAGAACCACTTTGGCTGGTTTATTTCAGGAGTGAGATTCGATCATGCCTCTGGGTTGCTTCCAACAGAGGATATGCTATGATTCCATGAAATGCTGTTCCTTGCCCAACAAACAAGCACTCCCCTAAATTTCCATATTTCAAGAACACTCCATCATCTGTCTCCACCAAGTTTTCTGAAGGAGAGGAGCACACACTGAATTTTCCAAGAAGCCTCAGCCTATTTTCTCTGCCCATCCTGCAGCAGACAGAAAGGGGTCTCTCTGCACAGCCATAATTAAAGTGGGCAAGAAAAAAGGCAAATGGGACATTGATGAAAGTATGAAAAGCTTGATGAAATTAAAGTAGTTGGAGGAAAACACTGAATGACTGCAAAGACAAGTCCACTGTATTCCTCAAAAAACTCCTAAGCCAAATATTGATGCTTTAAATCTCCTCTTCCCTGCTTTGCTCCTTTTATATGGACCATTAACTCCCACCCATCTCTGGCTGTGCTGAGTGTGGAAAAACTGAATTATGTAATTCTTAATACCTCATAACTCCTTGTGAAAATGACGGAACTTGGTATAACTTCTCCTCCAAGGTTGTTTAAACCACTATTTATTTTATTGTGAAAAATCACTGTAATTCCACAGATGACTCATGTACCTCCTTCCCTAACATTCCCCATCACCAACTGTTGGCTAAATGTTCTATTTTCAGGGATTAATATTTGCCAAAATGAGAGGAGAAAGAGCTGAGTAACTTGTGTAGTGACTAATTTAATTTACAGATCACAGAATGGTTTATATTGGGAAGAGATCTTAAGGATCATCTTGTTCCAACTCCCCTGCCACAGGCAGGGACACATCCCACTAGATAGGGCTGATTATAGTCTTTTTCTCTGTTAATTAATTACACATGCAATTTTTATAAATTACTGCATTATTTGAAGTGACAAAACTACTTCGGTCTGAGATTCCAAATAATTTTTTTTCCCTTTGCGTGTGATTGCACACACAAAAATAATCACAAATTCTTATTTTGTTTTTATGGGTTGCATGAATTATTAAATCTGTATAAAAACAGGGAGAGGGTGATCTTTTAAGTTTAGGAGGAAAAACACAAGAAATTTGAAGAGAGCACTGAAATAAATAGATTTGACTGTGAAATAGACCTCTGTACACAGCTACAAAATTATTTTTGAGATATTTGCTATCTACAAATATTTTCAGGAATGAATGTTCCTGTTTGAAAATAGGTTGATGTAATTCTTCTGGCAAAGGCTGTCCTTAAAAACTTATTCTTAGAAGAGAAATTTTCCAGCTACACTGATCTGCCCATGGTGTTTGTGAAGGTAAAGGCTTCCTAAGATGACTTGGAGAACTCAAAACCTGATTTTTTTAAAACTCTGTACTCATTCCAAAGCTTTGTTCTCATCCCAAAGCTTTATTCACTGTGAAATACAGAATTACAGAAAGGTTTGGGTTAGAAGTGACCTCCAAGGCCACCAAGTCTAACCATCAACCACCACCACCCTGCTCACCACTAAGCCACGTCCTCATGTGCCAATTCCACTTGGTTTTGAACACTTCCAGGCACGGAGACTCAACACTTGCCTGGACAGCCCCTTCCAATGCTGAAACCACCTTTTCCATTAAGAAATTTTCCCTAAAATCCAATCTAAACCTCCCGTGGTGCAGCCTGAGGCTGTTTTCTCTCCTTCTGTCACTTGCTACCTGAGAAAAGTGCTTGACCCCACCTCAGCAGAGCCTCCTTTTAGGAAGTTATTCCTATTTATCAGCAATATAAAATTTAGGAAGTTATTCCTTGTTCTAGGAAACACCTCCTTTTAGGAAATTATTCCTATTTATAGGCAATAGCTTCCTTCAGGAAGATATTAGTATTTCTAGGTAATCCTTCCTTTCAGGAAGTTATTCCTGGTTCTAGGGAATAATTCCTATTTGTAGGCAAATTTTAGGAAATTATTTTAGGAAAATTTTAGGAAATTTTTCCTATTTGCAGGCAATCCCTTCCTTCAGGAAGTTATTCCTGGCTCCAGGAAGTGCAGTCCCTGTGAGTTCAGCCTAAACAACTTTGTTGGTGGTTCTGATGTTCAAATCTCTCAGAGCCAATGCACACCTGGCCCAAAACAGAGGGAGAAAAGGGGAACATGTCCCAAATCTCCAGGAGCAAATCCATCAGGAATTCTTCCTAGCCCAGTGAAGATGAGAGGCACTCAGAGACTTTTCCAATGACTGGTTGGACCACCAACCCCAAAGTATTTCAAATTCTATGCACAATCACAAGCAGGATGGACCAGACCTGTGGGAAGTACCACTCATCACTGATTGAAATGACCAAAAAAAGGACAAAGATTGATTATAGGCTATTTCCTACAGCATTTTCTATTCCGTATTGGTTAATTCCATGCCAGCAAGTAGAGAAAATTGTCTCTGTGTTACAAAAAGAAGCCAGAAGTGCAAACATGTTTTGTCTGACCAGATAAAAAACCTCCTCCCTCACTCCCTGATCCATCCTCTCCCAAAGCCAGGGAATTTTCTGATATTTGGAGATGAAATAAATTGATTACCCAATGAGTTGGTCTTTGTTTTGCTCCACAAGGGTGGGAGGAACGTTGGAGACAATCACTTGCATGTCCAACTGATTGACCACAGAGACCTGGAAAGAAAAGAGGGAAATTCAGTTGGCACTGCCAGGCACAGCCCCCTCCCCATCCAACAGCAATGGAAAAATTCCTCTCCTGCCTCCACACAATGCCCTGATATCCACATCTCCCCTTTTAATTTCAAACAGGAGAGCTGGGAAATCTTGCAGCCAAAGCCCATAAACATCAAAGATTTAACTGGAATTGTAATTCCAGGTCTGCATCAGAATTATGGATTTTTAAGGTGGGGACAGGAAAAGCTCCTCTTAGTTTAGATTTGACTTAGAGAATCCCAGATCTCCCACGGGCTGTATTCAAAATTACTTGTGAGCATTTGGGTGGTTTCGATGCCAGGAAAATCCTCTCTTGGAGCCATGCAATGTGCACCAAGGGAAATGGAAATACAGGATTAATTCCACAAAATCAATGCTACTTTGTTAGAAAATCAGGAAGGAAATTGTTCATTTACATTGAAGTGATCAGTGAGAGGTTTTATTTTAATCTCCAATTGTTTTAGCTTCTCCCTCTATCCTAAAACTGCACATTTTGCAACTGAGCTTTTTCCTTTAAAAAAAAAAAAAAGAAAAACAAAGGAGGAAAAAATGCTTCTAATCCACTCAATACTTGTGTGCTTTGTTGGAATAAAATTAAATTTCAGTTTTCCACCGAGGTATAGAGTAACCTCGGAGCAAATATCTGGCAATTTTTGTTTTTTACTATGAACCCAAAAACACTCCAATCTGTTGAGGATTCTGGAGGAAAATTTGGAAAACTAGGCCAATGTTAAAGCTGATAAATTTAAAAATCAAGGGTTAGTCGATTCTAAAAGAAATAAACAAGCCCTGATTTTCCAAAGAGGAGCCCTGGAAGCACAGCAGCAGAAAAACCTAAATGTGCTTCCACATCAAACACTGATTCACCAGCTTTGAAGCTTAATTCAACTTTAAATATTTAAATGTTCTTGAAATGTCATCAGATGCCCTGATCAGCACGTACAGGCTTCTGTGTAAGAAACACAGAATTATAATGAGCTCCAAATAAAAATCATGCAACGGAACTGGAAAGCAATGATTAATTTAATAGAATTAATTACATTAGCCAATTCAAGCAACCACTGTGCACCCAGGAACTGAAAACAGCATCAAGGCAACACCAAAAACAAAGGCAGTGATTCTTTAAATATGGAAGAAATCAGAATTATCATCGCTTGTTCATGTACAAAACCAGGGATAAACACACATTCGTGACAAGTTATGGGAAACCAAGGATGTTGGACAAAAATCAGGCGACATTTGAGGTTTCCATGGTAACATTAACTTGCTTGTTATCCCCATTTGTAAAGGCAGGCAAAGCAGAAAATTGTTGGTAACCTCTAGTCCACAAGTGATATCCCTTTGATCCTAAGCTTCACTCATTAGGCACTTCCCAAGTTTTAAATTCAGCAAGGCAGAGCCTACAAAGACTCTTGATTGTGATATGACACCATTGGACTCCTGGGAGTAGCTGGGACCTGAATGAGGAGGGGCCTTGAAGTCTCCTCAAACCCCAAAAAACATTTGATTGAAGATGTTATCTATGACATCATAAAGATGATATGCAGGATTTCAAATCATGATAGTGAATATCCACCACCTACCTTTAGGTGCTTCCTTGCAGCAAACTAATTTTAAACTGTAATTCTTGTATTTCTTTCATCTCACAGATGCTGAGAAGGAAAACTCCATCACTGGAGAGAAGGATGTAATTCTTGTATTTCTTTCATCTCACAGATGCTGAGAAGGAAAACTGCATCCATGGAAGCAAACTGTCAAGCCACAGGTGTTTGACCTGAGCCATCCTGCTGTCCTTGCCATGGATTGTCCCCACAGCGTGACAACCTTTGATCAGGGCATTTGGCAGATCCTGCTGCTTTCAGAGCTTTGCCAGACTCTGGGGAAGCATCCTGGTCCCAGCTCTCGAGGACACCTTGCTCTGCTCAGCTTCTGCCCAGCATTGTACCTGCCTCTTCTCCCCAGGCCTCCTCCCAGTGCAGTCCTATCTTCTTCCCCCACATCTTGTTCTTTTGCATGGGAGTAATTAAGTTAATTTCTCTGTTCACTTTTTGAGCTGGTTTTGAAAGAAATAACATCTGACAGCCTTAACCCTCTGACCCCACAGCAGGAAAATCCTGTTAAAATCATGGGAAAGAATCTCAGTGTATGGATCACACTGGATGCATAAAATCAGACAATCCCAGAATGGCCTGGGGAAAAAGGACCTTAAATCCCATCCAGTGTCACCCCCAGCCATGGGCAGGGACACCTTCCACTGTCCCAGGCTTCAAGTCCTGTCCAGCCTGACCTTGGGCACTGCCAGGGATCCAGCGGCAGCCACAGCTGCTCTGGGCACCCTGTGCCAGGGCCTGCCCACCCTGCCAGGGAACAATTCCTAATTCCCAAAATCCCATTCATCCCTGCCATTCCCCCTTGTCCTGTCCCTCCACCCCTTGAAAATTGTCTCTCTGTATTTCTTGTCTCCTGCATGCACTGGAAGGCCACAATTTGGTCACCCCAAAGCTTCTCCTCTCCAGGTGAACATTCCCAGCTCTCCCAGCCTTTCCTCCCAGCAGAGCTGCTCCATCCCTCTGCCCATTCTGGTGCCTCCCCTGGGCTCATTCCAGCAGGTCCATGTGCCAGTGTTCTAGGCAGATGGGGTTGGTCTGGAATTGTATCTCCAGCTCCTCCAAGTTTCCAGGCCTTGCTCAAAGCAGCTTGGCGCACTGCTCATCACTCAGCTAGCCATCAGAAAGAAACCTCTATAAATTAATGAGACATCCTTCACTTTCTAATGTTAATGTCGATTCCTTCTGGCTATATTTTAATATCCTATTAGTGTCTAAATTATCTGAGAATTCCCCATCATTTTGGGAGGTCAAGCATGAGGGTGTCATCTTTTATGTTTACTTGGAGAACTCCTGCAGAATTCACCACACCAAGGATTCTGGCTCTCATCTGTATCCTTTGACAGTGCTCCCATGAAGTGGATAATGCACTCCATCCCTTTCACATTATGCTAATATTGAGCCAATCCATCAAGTTTATAGGTTTTAAGGAAATTTAGCTTGGATGGTTTCATTGCCTGGACTAAGTCAATGTTCTTTGAACAGCACAAAACCACGAGCTTGACACCTAAAGATGGTGCCTGTTCTGAAATGCTGCTTTCTCAGGGACTGAAAAGTTCATTCTCAGCCCAAAATTATTTGTTAACATAAGCAACTAAGACAACTTGGACATGACCAAGGAACACAGAATCATGGAATGGTTTGGGTTGGAAGGACCTTAAAGCTCATCCAGTGCCAACCCCATGCCATGGGCAGGGACACCTTCCACTGTCCCAGGCTGCTCCAAAACCCAAAGTCCAGCCTGGGCTTGGGCACTGCCAGGGATCCAGGGGCAGCCACAGCTGCTCTGGGCACCCTGTGCCAGGGCCTGCCCACCCTGCCAGGGAACAATTCCTAATTCCCAATATCCTATCCATCCCTGCCCTCTGGCAGTGGGAAGCCATTCCCATTGTCCTGCCACTCCAGGCCCTTGTCCAAAGTCCCTCTCCATCTTTCTTTCTTTCGTGGAAGACCACAATATGGTCACCCCAAAGCTTCTCCTCTCCAGGCTGAACATTCCCAACTCTCCCAGCCTTTCCTCCCAAACGGGTGCCTCCTCTGAACTCACTCCTAACAGGTCACAAAATCTTCTGATTTAAGAAACGAAAAGCTTTATTCCAGTGCCTTCACAAAATTAAGCACAAGCACTTGATGGCTTTTCTCTAGGTCTGCCTGGAATGAAACTTTCTGCAGTGTTTTAATTTCCTGAGGAATTATTCCATACCAATAATCCCTGGCTGATACTTACAAGCACATCTGCTTTGCTGCTCAGTCCTTTGCCGTAATCGTCGGTGGCAATGACCTGGAACTTGAAATAGGATCTCCTCATGTTTTTGAAGAGCATGGCAGTTTTGATCAGCCCTGTGTAAGCCTCGATCACAAAGCCCTCCTTGCCATCCTTGATGGGGGGAATGATGAGCCTGTATTGCATGGCACTGTAATTCCCAGTGTCCTTATCATCAGCCTAATGGGGAAAAGGAAACAAGCACAGGCAAACAAGGTAAACATGCATGGAAGGAGTCATTAACCTTGTCCTTTAAATAAAGTTACATCTTGGCCCAGCAAATTTCTGCCACTCTGACATTTAAAACATTAGATCCCTGAGCACAGATATGGCTGTTACTTTAAATGCTTCATTTAACTTTGCTGCATTCAGTTTTGCTTTTCCAGCAATTTCTTCCTCCTCTGTTGGCATTAAACTGCTCCAGAAGAAAGAAATAAAAAAAAATAAAAAGTAGAAAAATATAAGTTGACTTTCAAGTCTGCAACAATACCTAAGAACTGCTTAATTATGAGAAACCTCCACTGCCAAATTCTCATTGAAAAGGAATTATCAAAGAAAAAAACATCTCAGCAACCCCTGCACAGATTTGCACAACAATGTCCTTCATATTAGAGATATTCTCATGGAGCACAGGTATTTGTGGTGCAATCAAGTAACTTTTTATTAAAATAAGGAAGGATTGAGTGGCATTCCTGCAGTGGTGCACAGGGACCTGCTGGGCACCCCAGCTCAGGACACACAGCTGCCCTGGCACTGTTGCTGAACTGGATCAGGATGCAGAGCTGGCATCAACCAGGCAGCCCCAGGAATTGTTATTCCACCTTCCCTGCTCCTGACAGCCCTGTGTAGCCCCATCCTAGCCTCTCCAGCCCCATTCCTTATGCTCCTGTTCAGCCTGTATCCAGAGGGAAGTGTTTCCAAGGACCTTGACTGAGCTTTCCTGTGCTCCTTCCAGGGATCAGCGAGGTGGGAGCTAATTAATGCCTGAGCACTCATTAGTCTTGGTCACGGCCCCAGCATCTGGGATATTTCAGGATCTATCAGCAGGTTTTTATGGAAATATTGGCACTGCTCCTGAGGCCTGTCGCTTGAGCTAATGCTGGAATAAAAACCAGCCTTAACTTTGAAAAGGTGCACGTAAAATCCATGGAAAATCCATACAGTGCCATGACTTAGGAATGAAAAACAGTAAGGGTTTGTGTCAGCATGAAGAGGTTGTAGAATCATGGAATATCCTGAACTGGAAGGGATGGACAGGGATCCCTGCACAGACCCCCAACAATCCCACCCTGGGCATTCCTGGGAATGTTGTCCAAACCCTCCTGGAGCTCTGGCAGCCTTGGGGCTGTGCCCATTCCCTGGGGAGCCTGGGCAGTGCCCAGCACCCTCTGGGGAAGAACCTTTCCCTGAAATCCAACCTAAACCTCCTCTGACACAGCTCCAGCCATTCCCTGGGGTCCTGTCCCTGCTCACAGAGAGCAGAGCTGTTTATGAGACATCACAGCTACTAAAAGAGAATTATCTGTGCAAGGTCGTTAAGCCTTCAACAGGGGGCCATTAATCATCATTAATTGTTTCCTCACCAGCAATGAACAAGTTCTATATGGTGGAAATCGTCCCTTCTGGTTTTTTATTCATTCTCAGATAATTTTTCAGGGAATACCAGCACCACATAAGCAATCCAGGTACTCAAAGCTGTGTATGCTCCATGGCACTCCAACTCCTATCAGCCCAGATTCCCAGACAGAACCATCCAGCACTTAAAGGATAATATCCAAGTTTCATTCAGAACAGCCCAAAAAATTAACTCCTGGAATGACACTGGCTGCAACTTGTCACAGACACACAACTGGTTAAATTCCCACTCTCTCTCAATATTTTGCTTTCTTCTAAATTCACAAAGCTTCATCTGGCTCTACTACCAAAAGCATAAAAATAAAATGTGTTAAGTTGGTTTTGTTCTCCAGCTCTGTAGGTTTTTTTTAAGCCTTTTAAAACAAAGAATGCTGCCTCCTGGGTGAGCTTAAACTCCTTTATTAGTGATTTTAAGAAAGATGGGAAGGTTAAAAAGCTTTCTGAAATTTACTCTGTTCTGTCAGTCAAAAAAGCAAAGATATCAGTGGACCTTTCCAGAGCATCCCAGCTTTCCAACTGGCACAGGGAAATACAACCCCACAACATTCCAGAGCCAGCAGATGGGAGCCTGACAGGTGGAGAGTCAGAAAAATTGTTGGCTTTCCACATAAATAAATTGCTAAAGGAAGAAATGAATGGGAAAACATGCTATGTCATAGAATCATGGAATTTTTAACGCTGGGAAACATCCCCAAGATATCCCCAGCCAACCTTTGATTGTCACCTTGCCCATTAAACCACACTGTGCAATGCCACATGCACTCATTTCTTGAACACTTCCAGGGCTGCTGGCTCCACCATTCCCTGGGCAGCTCCCTTCCAATGCTCTGCCACCCCTTCATGAGGAAACATTTCTAAAATCCAGCCTGAACTCAAGGAAGTGGCTGGAGAGAAACACCAGACTGATGTTTGGATGGTGAAAAACAACGACAAAAATTAAAGCAGCACCTCAGCTGTGCCTGGAGTGCCAGGACACAAGGAATGGGTTCAGACTGCCACAGGGCAGGGCTGGATGGGATATTGGGAATTAGGAATTGTTCCCTGGCAGGGTGGGCAGGCCCTGGCACAGGGTGCCCAGAGCAGCTGTGGCGGCCCCTGGATCCCTGACAGTGCCCAAGGCCAGGCTGGACAGGGCTTGGAGCAGCCTGGGACAGTGGAAGGTGTCCCTGCCCATGGCAGGGTGAGAATGGATGGGATTTAAGGTCCCTTCCACCCCAAACCATTCTGGGACTCCAGGGTAAGTTCAGCTCATACAACACAGCTCAGGATGAAGCCATGACCAATCCAGGAAAGTCCTGCCTGGCCAAATCCTCTTTATCCACACTCAGCTTTGCATGTTGGTAATGGAGCTGGGGGGAAAGAAAAATAGAATTCCTGTAACCCCACATGGCACATGAGGGACCCAGCAGCAGCCACAGGAGCAATGTCTGATCCAGCTCCTTCGGGGACATCCATGAGCAAGCCCAGTTTCCCACTGAGTGCCCAGTGAAGTCCAAAAGCTCCCTAGAGGTGCCCTGGAGAGCAGCAGGACACCCTTCCAATAAAAAGCCAATTTCTTTGTTAAAATGGATTTATGAGGTTGGTTCAGCTGGGTCAGAAGCCCATCATATTTTTAATATTGGCAAATTATCTCTCAATAAAATCTACAGCTTTTAATAGTCACTGCTTTCAATGAAACCAGAAATCAATTTCACCTTCAGCATTTCACGCCTGGAGACGTGTGTGACTGAAAACAAACAAAATTTGGATCCAAATTAAGGTATTGATGCTGCAGGCACAGGCATTAAATGAAGTCAGGCCTTCTGCACAAAGCTCAGGGCGCAGGAGCTCAGCACTAATGAGATGTTCAAGTCTTGCAGCTGAGTTTAAGGCATTAAACCCCAGTGAAAGAGGCCTTTTGACATCTGAAGCTCACAGCTTGTACAGTCCTGCAGAGTTCAGGTGCCTCGAGCTGGTGGACAGGCTCTGAGTTAATTGTCACCAGTTCTGAGAGCCCAGTGCCACCCCAGAGCCATCAGCAGCCCCAGCATCATCACAGCTCAGGCTCTTTCCACATCCACCCAGAGATGTGCAAACAGGCTGGGAAAATGATCAGATTCCAGCTTCAAATATTTAACTTTATTGTTTGCATTCCTCCTTTCTCTGCTCTTTGGCTCAAACCTAAGGACACTGGGCTTGGCAGGACCAGCAGAGAGAGCCTGTGAGCTGCTCCCAGGAACCTCCCAGACTTCTCTAATCCTAGGAAGGATGTTTGCTATTCCTGTAATTTGTCCTGAAGGTAAATATTTTTGACACTTCATTAGCAAGAGATCTATGACATCTCAAGAGTTGCATTATGACTGTCAAAGAAGAGAAAGAGCTGCACTTAATCTTAATATTCCAGCAGCATATCTGCCTTTTGTTCTGCACAAGAAATACAGATGTCTCCTAAATCCTGCTGTGATTGAGGGCTGATAAATATGGATGATCTCAGGAATCACCAGGACAAATTCCAGCCTCCTGTGATTGAGTGGAAGTGTGCCCACACACAGGGAGCTGGGTCAGGATTGCTGCTGCTGCTGCTTCCAGCCCTTTCCCAAACCCTCCCAGGGAGGGGAATGAGGCACAAATCCTGGGGGGGCTCCCTAATCCCAGCACAAAAGCAGTGAGGGTATTTTTATTCAGAGGGAGGGCAGGCTGTGGCACAGGGTGCCCAGAGCAGCTGTGGCTGCCCCTGGATCCCTGGAAATGTTGGCCAGGTTGGACTTTGGGGCTTGGAGCAGCCTGGGACAGTTGAAGGTGTCCCTGCCCATGGATGGGCTTAAAGTTCCTTTCCAACCCAAACCATTCTGTTGTCTCAGTGATCAACCCCTTCTTTTTCTCTCCTTTGCAAAAAGGCCCAACAAATGATGCCTTTAAAGCATAAATTAATTATTCTCTGGCTCCATGTGACTGCACAAGCACAGCTTGATGACAGGACACCCAGGCAGGCTGGCAAACCACACTCACTGTGACAGCAGCACTGACCCTGTCACCAAAAGTCATCAGTGGCATGCTTGGGATGAGCATAAAAATTATCACTAACTCCTGAAGCTGCATATCATTGATGATCCCACTTTTTATCTGATCTAAATCCAGATTTGTTTCTCAGAATGCAATGCAGTTGTTAATTTGAAATGTTTCCTGCCTCCCTCACAGGGTCACCCTTAACCACAAGCCCCAGGCTGCTAAGGGGGCATGGAAAATGGCAGGATTGGGATTGGGCTGCTGAGGGGAGCTTTTCTTCCTTCCTAGCAGATGGCAGCTCCAATGTTCCCAATTAGTGGCTGGCACATAAAGCAGTTTTTAGAACCAGACTGTTTTTGCCGGTAGGAATTTCCAGATTGTTGCAGATTTCCAGTTCTGATGGCACAGCTGTCACTGGTCCGTTTAAGTGGAAGTTTCTGGGTGTTCTACAGAAACCCCAAGCCTGGAAATTTGGGGTAGCCATTGCAATTTTCCTTTATTTCTTGTATTTCTTCACTTCCATGCTCTTCTACACCCTCATCTGGCTCAAGCCCTTTGGAACTCCTGCTCCTTATCTTGGTTTGCCACTGGCTGCACCAGGAATTTGTAGCTTTGATTTTTAAAAAAATTATATTCATATTAAACTTATATTTAACATAAAATATTCCACATTTAATACATCAATACATAATATATCAATATATCTCTATTATAGAATATTGATGGTTATTTCCATATATTTTTTAATATTCATATTCATATTGCTTTGAATTTATATATCAATTTGTAGATGAATTTATATATAAATTTATATTTCTTCATTACATCATTGATACTGATCACTGCCCAGCTCACTCCCAGTACTCCCAGCACCAAGAATTTTCTGAGAAACACAGGTAGGAATAAATCAGGTGAGTAGGAATTGCTCACTTTGTCCTCCAGTGGTAGCAAAAACCTCCCAGGTGCCAAAGGAAACAGGGATTAATTTTGGCAGGCTGTCTCATGGGAAAAGGTGTTGAACAAGAGGGGTTACCAAAATTGAATTTTGAAACAAATAATTGGAAAAATGGATTTTATTGTTATTTTTCTTCAAGTTAATGCTTTAGAGAATAACTTTTTGTGTGTGTGAGAGGAAGTAAAAGCCACACACATGGATTTACTCTATGGGATGGGAATGATCCAGGCACATTCCGCACTCCCAGCCCCTCTAGGAGCCTTTACTCAAGAAGGCACATTCAGGACCACCAGCCTTCAAAATGCCCTCAAAGAGCAAAGTAATTGAAAAATCTTCAACTATATGGGAAAAAAAAAAAAAAAACAAAGGGAATTCTCTGATGGTACCACAGGAAAATAATAGGAAAGTAAGAGAGCTTAGAGTAAAAAGCTCAGAAAGCCAACAAAAAGCAGGAATATTATTTTGAAGGAAAAATGCCTGGCATTCCTGTAATATTTGCCTCAGCAGGGTACACAGCTTTTTTGGGGGGCCAGATGTTCCAGCAGCTGGAGGCTGTGCTGTTGTCGCTGCAATGAGCTTTCAGAGGAGATTTTTACTCCTACCAAGCATCTTGTCTCCCTACTCTGGCATCCATAAATCACGTTTTAAGGAAGGAAAGGTTGTGACTGGCAAAGCAGTTCAGTTTTGTGCATGAGTCGTGCAGCAGCCAAAGGAGGGATGAGCCAAATGGTGCCCTGAAAGCTCCCCTGGGTGCCCAACGAGGAATCTCTGGAACTCCAGAACTTGCCACTCTGAAGGTTCCCTTGTCATCCCAAGGAAAAAGAAATATAAAAAGAAATCTACAGGTTATAGGCACAGATAGGGAAAAAAAAACAAAAAAGGAGATTTAATAACAGATCTGTGAAAAAAAGAGCAATTTTGGTATTCTCTCCCTACCCAGGAATTTTAACTGTTTCTTTTATCCATTTTTTTAGCTCATTATGAGATCTCTAAGATGCTTTTTAGGTGAAGAAAAGAGGAATTCCTGCTCCCCTGTGTGTCCTCAGGGTTAGAACCTGCAGCCTAAAATGGCTTTGGTTTATTTTGCTCTTCCTGTTGATATATTCCAAGGACATTCAATATTCAATAAAGGGTATTCAAAGGGAATAAAGTTCTATGAAAAATATGATTAGAAAGGGGAAAAGAGCACAGAAAAGGGCTGGAATGAAAATATTGTAGGAAACAAAGCATTTCCATCAAATACAGCCAATTCCAGAGCCTTGGATTCACTGGCATTATTTGGGCAAGATTCTTTCCCTGCAAACATTTTCAAGACAAAAACACCTTTATAAACTGAGCAGGAATTCAGACAATTCTCTTTCTTCACTAGAATCAGGACCTCTGATATTTCCCTCATTTAAATCTGTAATAATTCAATCATTTAATAAAAAAGGAAGAAAAGCAGAGGTTAATACTGTTAATATTTGAAAAGCAAGAGCTAATAACATTCCATTATAGGGAAAAGCCAATTCCTGCTGGTAATTTCCCTAAAGATTCTTTTGTGGGTTTATTTCCTGAAGCAGATTGAAAATATTGTGTTTGGGGCTCAAGGAAGCCTGGTTGGAATTCTGAGGGGGAGCAACAGGAGTTCCATGAAAATAACAGTGAAAAGCAAAATAATTCTAACACAAGGAAACACAAAGCAAAGACCAAGGCACAGAATTCATAATTAGAGGCTGTGCATGTTACATCTGGTTTTAATTAGAATATTCCTAATGAAAAGCACAAAAAGATCTTTAATTAAGGAAATGGGCTCTCAAACAGATTGGAAATTCTGGGTAAAAAATGGGAATTGCAAAAAAGGGGAATTGAAGCAGCAAGGAGCAAATCCTTTGCTAAAAATTGCCATTTTATTCAGATATATCCCCTTTTTTTATCTTGGAGCATCAGTACCTCCCAGCTCTCAGAGGCCACTGCTCATAATCCAATCAGATCTATACAGAATAATTCATGTGGTTTATCACTCCCCAAATTAATTCTGATTAAAAATGACTTTTGAAGAATGATTTGTGGTATTCTGCTGAGCTTAAGCATCCTTTTTATCTACTTAGAGGAATCTTACTATGAATCTGGAGCAAAGCAGCTCATTATCCTCCTCTAAAAGGCTTTTATACTCAAATTAATGTATTTAAGAGGATGATGCTGGCAGCAAACCCAATGACCTTATAGAGTTGGGAGAAACTCCACAGGATTGGCCTTGGTACATATCAAATGTTTGGATGATGAGAGAAGTTTTTATCCAACATTTTATTGTTCTGTTTGTTTCTAAATTCAATTTGTGTGGAAGATTATGGATTCAGGATTAGTTTTCTTCCCTCTTTTTTTTTAAATTTTAATTTTTTTTGGTGTTTGAGTATTTTTATTACTGGTGAAATTTTGTTCAAGGCAGAGTAGAGCATGACTGAAGCAACCAAAGGCAAGCATCTGAATGTTCAGTGGTGTATTTGTGATCAATTGATCCAAAACTGATCTGCATCAACTACTCTATTAATAATTAAAGACTACACTCCTTAATTATCCCCATAAATTATTATGTTCTGTTAAAGAAGAACTAATTGTGGGATTTTGGGCTGTTTTTGGAAGTTGCAGTTTTGCATCTTGTCATTTGAAATTCTGGGAGAGTTGGGCTTGGCCAGCATGGACAAGAGAAGCCCTGGGAAGACTTTGGAGCCCCTTCCAGGACCTAAAGGGGCTCCAGGAGAGCTGGAGAGGGAATTTGGGAAAGGGATGGAGGGACAGGACACAGGGAATGGCTTCCCAGTGTCAGAGGGCAGGGCTGGATGGGATATTGGGAATGAGGAATTGTTCCCTGGCAGGGTGGGCAGGCCCTGGCACAGGGTGCCCAGAGCAGCTGTGGCTGCCCCTGGATCCCTGGCAGTGCCCAAGGCCAGGCTGGGGTGAGACTGGAACAGTGGAAGGTGTCCCTGCCATGGCAGGGGTGGCATTGCATGAGTTTTAGTGTCCCTTCCCACCCAAACCATTCCAGGATTCTCAGTGCCAGAAATAACAAGAAGATACTGAGAAAATCACTTTCTTCTCAAAATCACTCAGATGATGTGAAAGAAACTGAGCAACTGTTAATGAATGCAGAAGATGAAAGCAAATGCATGAAAAACACCTCCTAAGAACCTGAATTTCCCCCTGGAATCCAAACCTGAATAATTTCTACGGTGCAAGCTTTGCGTGTACTTTATTAATGTTCTCCTAAATTTCAGCTTGGAAAGCTGCTCATTTCATTCTACTCCTCAAGAACAGACATTCATTCGATTAATTATTCTTAAACCAGGCTGGAATGGGGATTGTGTTTAACTAACAGAGCAATTACTTCTGCTTTCTAAAGGCCAGGAAAAAAGGTAACGAGCACTGACTGCTGCAAATGCTCCACGCTACAACAATAAATTCCAGCCTGATCCTCTGTAACAAAAGTACTTTTTAATTATTTCTAATTTTACTTTAACTAAACACACAATTATGTTTAATGCCATCCACTAATACCAACTCCTGGCTTAGGTCTCATTCCATTTTGTGCCAGCAAAACCAGAGAGGATTGGAACAGAAAAAACTTAAAGACACAAAATTGACATTTCTTTTGCTCCTTCTTTGTGGACTGATCACCTGTTTTGTTTCTAAAGGGCAAAAGCAGATTCTCTTCATCACCCCAAAATTTCCCTTAGCTTTTCTCCAGCTATTTCTTAACCCCCTGACACACAAATCGTCAGAAATCCTCTTGGAAAACCAGGAAGGATTTCACAGCCTGTCCACATCTCGTGGGACGACTCCAAATGTGTTTTGACATTGCACCTCATGATTCATTTGCTTTCACACAAGGAACAAAACGTTCCTTTCCCTAAATTACTTTGCCTTCCAGAATTTTTAATCTACTCCAGTGCCTCAGTCCTCTTATCTCCCTCCACAATTCCCTGGAAGGAGGATGGAGCCAGGTGGGGATGAGCCAAGAGACAGGAGGAGAGGAAATGGCCTCAAGTTGTTCCAGAGGAGGTTTGGATTGAATAATTGGAGAATTGGAAGAATTTATTCACAGGAAGGGTGATTAAGCATTGACCAGGTAAGTGGGGCAGTCACCATCCCTGGAAGTGTCCCGAAATGTGTGGAAGTTTTGCCTGGGGACATTTTTGGTGGGGACCACTGTGGTGTTGGTGGATGGTTCGACTTGATGGTCTTAAAAGTCTCTTTCAACCTTAATGATTCTGTGATTCTTCAGGAGTTCTGAAGTTCATGGATTTGACATGATTCTTGGATTTGCCACCATTTTTGGATTCCTAGTTTTGATGAAGTAGAAGCTTCCCAATTCCCCACTTCTCTGCCATTTCTGGGCTTATTTTGGGAAGGAGTCTCATGAAACACACAAAAAAACCCTTAGCTAGGAACAACTTTATTAAGCTCTGACCCTTTTATCATTACTGGTGCTCTAAACATATCATTTATTTGTTTTATTGAAAAAAAGGAGCTTTTACTCTTGGCTATTAATATCTGAGGTGAATTGTAGTCTGTATATTATATTTCCATTAATTTTCTCTCTCTTTAAAACAAACAAAAAAACCCAAAAAACCAACCCTATGGATGGGTAATTTTATGCCCACTTTCCTCTCATTGCAGACCTAAAGTTGCTGGATTTCCCCTTTCAAACCTAAATACAAAAGCCAGCCAAAATACAAAAAAAAACTTCAGGTGAACACCGGCAATCAACATAAACCAAATATTTAAATATTAACAGATCTAAAATGAGGGCTACAGACTGGCATGAGATACATGCACCAAAACTGACTACAACAAAACCCGGGTTTTAAATCAAAATCATCCCTGTGCCACCATAACCATCAAGGAGCTTTAGAAGATGCACATTTTTGCACCTGTCAAAATTTCCTGAAAAAATCAAGCCAATAAGTACAAATTTTCCCTCTGTAATTGGAGGTTATAACAAAAACTTCAGCCTTACCTTCACTTTAAGCACAGAAGAAAACATTCTGGCATCTTCAGACACCCCTCCAATGTACAGCTTTTTGGTAAACACAGGTGCATGGTCATTTTCATCCTTCACCTCAACAAAGACCTTGGCTGTATTACCTAAAAGAGGGAAGGAAAAGGGAAAATAGGAAATTTGGCAGTAATTTGTAACAACTCCTGGCATTCATGAATTTACAGCTCAGGGAGATCAGGTAAAATGAGTATAGGCATAATAAAAAAAAATAAATCTCTGAGACAGCATAGAATGCTAAAATTGGATAATCCCAGAATATTTGAGGCTGGAAAATCCCTGCCAGCCCCTGGAGTCCCAGCTGTGCCCAGTGCCCACCTTGTGCCCAGCCCAGAGCACTGAGTGCCACCTCCAGCCCTTCCTGGGACACCTCCAGGGCTGGGCACTGCAAAGCTCCCTGGGCAGCCCCTGCCAAGGCCTGGAATTGAATTCCAAATGGAATGATGGAACTGGGATTATGAGTGTGTAATTTGAATAGCAGTGTGTAATATCACATGGTGGAAGCCTTAAGAGTTTAAGGTTTTAGAATACAGAAACATATATAAACAAGATGGAGGTTTTAGGGCAGAGGCTGGTCCTTCTTCTTTACCTTCTTCTCCATGGGTTTGGGTGGTTTTGTGTAACTGGATAAGAAAGTCCACATTGCAGGCCATGGATGGTTGGTTATTGGGTTAAAAGTAAAAATAATTCAGGTGTCATTTCTTAATTGGACAGTTTATCCTTAAAGGCCTTGTAGAGAGAGAGATGGAGCTCCATTTTTAGTTTGTTAGAGTGAAGTGCTGTAGAACTCAGGGTATGTGAGGCTGTGACATAGATAAGAACTAATTCACCCTTTCCATGCAGAAATTGCTGCTGCTGTCCAAGCTGAGCCTCCCCTGGCCCAGCCTGAGGCCCTTTCCCCTTGTCCTGTCCCTGTTCCCTGGCAGCACAGCCCGACCCCCCCTGGCTGTCCCCTCCTGGCAGGGAGTTGTGCAGAGCCACAAGGGCCCCCTGAGCCTCCTCTGCTCCAGGCTGAGCCCCTTGCCAGCTCCCTCAGCCCCTCCTGGGGCTACAGCCCCTTCCCCAGCTCCTTTTAGGGATCCCTATCACACCTTAGTTCCAAGATTTTTGATCCCAATAAATACCAATGAGTGTCACAAAGAGGTAATGAAGAGGCGTCACAAAGAGCTCATTAACAGCAGTTCTGCATCTTGCTTTATCTATTTTAATTATTCCTGCTGCCATGCAAATATTAATGGCTGATTCAGTCCTGGGGTCTGTAAACTCATAAATGGTCACACAATCCTGGCTCAGCAGCCTCAACACTTAATTAATTTCCTGTGTTAATTGAAAGCATCCCCAAACCTGTTCTCCTCCCAAACCTGGCCTGGCCCAGGGAAACTCCACCAGCATTGCCTCATCTGAGAGGCTCAACACAAACCACCAGAGATTCAACACAAACCACCAGAGATTCAACACAAACCACCAGAGGTTCAACACAAAATCCCAGAGGTTCAGTACAAAACACCAGAGGTTCAACACAAAACCCAACTGTTAATTTGGTTTTATTAAAGAGTTCCTGCTCCAGCCCATTGAGCAATAAGCATCTCCATCCTTCTGCAAGGGGAAAAACATCCAGCAAAAACCACGGAGCTGGTGCCAAACAGATTCCACTGTGCAGTAATCTCCACCAACATCTGCTTCCCTCTTTCAGAATAGTATCATCCAGAAAGATTGCTGGAAATGATGATATCCAGTTCATTAAAACCACATTTGCAAGTGATAAATTTCCTCCTTTCTGAGCTGGTCCTCCCAGCTCCTTTCAGTGCCAGGACAATTCAGTGTTGCACAGGTGCCACTGATCTGAGTTACTTGTACAATGCAAGCTGTTAAGAAAAGGCTTAGGAGCTGTATGTTTAGGGGAGGAAAATGTTGATATTTCAGAGTATTTCTGACATGGCCAAAGTCATATTCTGCCTATCTGATGGTCCAGCTGATGGGAAACAAATGATGGCCTCATAAATGGAAGAGAAATGTGAAAAAAACCCCTGTGGGGTTCTTCAGTGTGGAGAGAAGGGGGGAAAAAAAGTAAAGAAAGGAAAGGAAATTACACTAATTGTCAAATCTCTGTCTTAAACCAGATCCTTAATGTCTCTGGCTGCAATACCAAACTATGTTAGGAAAATGAGCTTCCCAGGCAGACTTTCCCTCTGCAGCTCCACCCTTTAGGGAAGAAGGTGGCATCAAAAGCAGGATTATCAAAAGTGTGGACCTTGCCCTGCTGAGCCTATAACCAGTTCCATCACTGGCTGCCACCAGTTTGCTGCTGGATTTTAGCAGACCCTGATTTTATCCATGCAAGTGGGATTAGGTGCTGGCCCACCTGCACTGGTTCTCTCTAATTCAAATTAAACATCATTTGCATATTGCTCACTTTTGTCATGTCAGGCCAGTTTGGGTGAGGTGGCTGAGCCTTGTGCAAAGTTTGCCTTGCAATTTGCTCAACTCCCCATTTGTTTAATTTGCTGGCAGTTCTCTGAGCTGCCAAAAGGCTGATTTGTTTAGCAAAGGGTGAATGCTCTGAGAATGGAGAAATGGAAGTTATTACATTAAGCACAAAGCAAATTAAATACCCTCTGTATTCATAGGCCAGCATTAGGACTGTCACCATTGAATATCTACCTGCATTTCAGCTTCCTGCCTGATTTCTGGCCACAGTCCTTCATTCCAGCAGATGGAGTGGAATGTGGCATCCATGAGCTCCTCCCCATCCCACCTTTGGATCCAGTTCCACAGCTGGCTGCAGGAAAGGGCTCTCCAGCAGCTACAGAAGTTGCTTTACCCTCACAGTGGAATTCCCACTAAAATCCCTCAGCAGCAGCTGTGCCATGTGGGAAGGTCATGCCAGACCCTTTCCCATGGGGATTTTTCCCAGTCCCTCTGCTTGATTCAAGAATATTCCCTGCACAGGGGCTCTGGTGCTCCCAAATCCACCACTCCTGCATCCCCCAGCCTGATGGAAAAGGCCACCAATGAAGTGCACTTTTAAGAGAGTCTGGTCTAGACTCTGTCATTAGACTCCTTTTTCCTTCATATTCCAAATTTTTGCCTGCTTTTCTAAATGCTGGGTGTGACTCAAACCCTCTTTGTGAGGACAGTGATCATCACAGGCTGTCAGTATTAACATTCACCTTCCAGAGGGGAAATTTGTACCCCCATGTATGTAAAACCTCCCATCTTTAGTGTTCTAAGTCTGGAATCCAGCTCCAGTTACTTTTTTTCTTCATGGATTCCAGAGGTTGAAAGCAGGATGGTGGTAATTCTTGTGAGACCTCCCAGAATCCAAGTATAAAATCTTGTAACTTATGACTGTGCTGCCTAAAGAGCAGAACAAAAAGCATCTTTCTCTGGACAAAGCAGCACAGGCTGGCGAGGTGGCCAAAAAGAGGCAAGAAAATTAATTTCTGTGGTACCTCAGTCTCCTGCAAGGTTCCTTCTCCTCCAGCCCCCTGGAGATGAGCTGCAGTGCACAGAAAATACAGAGCTGCAGTTGCTTCTAAGTCATCCTCAGCTTACAGGAACCAACTAAATAATCTCTGCTAAGAGTTTTGGATCTTTCAGCTTCTGTGGTTTGCTTAAGGGGAGTGAAAACACCTTGAAAGCTGCTCTAAAGCAAAGCTGAGGAACCTCTGAAACCCCTAAAATGAGCAGACCATGAATAAGTAACGCAGAAAACAAGCCCAACAAAAACTCCTGGGTCACCAGGATGTGCCAGCATTTCATTCCCACAAGTTTTTCCCAAAAATCTTTTCTGAAAGTTCTTTTCCAGTCTCCCCATCTAAAAGTGCGCCAGATCCATGTGAGCCTGTACTTTCTTGCCAGGCTGCAGGAATGAAGCTGAACTAAAGCAATGATTTTTGGACACTGGGACAGCATCAAGGATGGTTTTGAGTGTTCCCAGGTGAGTTTTAAATGCTTTCACCAGCAGCACTGCACTGCAACATTCCAGCCCAGCCACGGGTACAGCTGCTCTTCAGGCATGGATAATTCTCACACAAATCCCTGCATCTCCAAAAGCAATTCTGTAGGAGCAGATTTCAAAGAACCCTTCCAAAGTTCATCAGAATCCAGCTGGGAGGGAGAATTGTGATTTGCCAGGGTTTAGGAGCACTTTGCTTTACTCCTGCCTCACAAGTGCGTGGAGCAGGCAGCACTCTGTGCTTTGGCAGGTGAGCTGTGCCGAGCTGCAGCTGGGCTCCAGCTCACATTCCTGCATTTGGCAGGACCAAGCAGGAATCAGCACTGAATATTTTTCAGTGGCACTTAGATCTAAATGAGCCCATAAAGCCTGAAGAAGATCATCATGTGTTGTCACTGCTCAAGAGAGTGCAAAAAGAAGCAAACAGCAAAGTGTTTGGAGCAGCACAGACCCGAGGTCTGATTTAAATCCATATAAAACCTCTTTTCCTCACAAATAATGACCTGAGTGGGAGCTCAGGTTTTGTGCAGCCTCTCTAAAATGCATTGCTCTGCTGCCCAAAGAAATTGGAAGTTTGTCCCAAGTTCCCCCAGAGCTGTGAGGCAGCAGGATCAGCTCTCCAGGCTCTGCTTGCATGGAGTCCATCTGTCACAACTCCTGGATTTGGGAACTGCCAGAGCAGCCAGCTTGGAAAGCACTGCCAGCACCAACTTTTGCAACTAAAAACATAAGGCTGCTTTACTGTTACATCAACACCACAGGGACATAGAATTCATGCTCATATTTAATGGAGTGGAATCATCATTCCCAATGACTATGGAGCAGCTGCAGAATTTTAGTTGTAAAACTTCCATTTCCACTTTATTCCCAAAGGGGTTTTAGGGTTTAGAAAAGCAAAAACAGAAGGAGACAGGACTGGTGCCTCCCCCCAACCCCCAGAGCAAAGCCCTGCTCACAGCTGGGTTCAGCAGAGCCAGGACAGCGCCTTTGTACCAGCCCTGGGAGTGCCAAAGGTGCCAAACAGTTCTACCTGACTGGATAAAATATGGAAATAATCAATGGAAGGGTGATTTTGTTTTCTAATCTTCTAACAGAAAGATAAAAACCGTGTCTAATACAGTCCTTTCATAGAATAATCCAGGTTGGAAAGGATCTCCAAGATCATGGAGCATGACCTGTGACCAATCTCCACCTTGTCACCCAGTCAATTAAATCCTCTTAAATACAGGAAAAGCCACCACGGGGTTCTGTCATTACCTTTGTATCTCTAGGAATGTGAAATTACAGAATCCCAGAATGGTTTGGGTGGAATGGACCTTAAAGCCCATCCCTGCCATGGCCAGGGACACCTTCCACTGTCCCAGGCTGCTCCAAGTCCTGTCCAGCCTGGTCTTGGACAATTCCAGGGATCCAGGGGCAGCCACACCTTCTCTGGACATGCTCAGCAACACATGTTCTACTGTTCTACAACTGGGAGCAGGCTGAATTGGGAGGTGAAAGCCTCTCTTTGCCCCTCCTTGTCCATCCTGCTCCAATGCTCTTTGTCTCTGTATTTAGGCAGTGCTTTCTCTTTGCTGCTCCCTCTGCTTCCACAGAAATCCTTCTGCTCCTCCTACCCTTTACCTTCTCACCTCAAGGAGCATCAAGTCCAGCTCCTGACCGTGCACAGCACAGTCCCAAAATCCCACCCTGTGCCTGAGAGCACTGTCCAAACTCCATCAATATTGAAGGTCGTCCAGGGCTCAGTATCACCAGAATCCTCAAGAAGAACACCAAACATTTTAAGTCATCCTCATCATCCAACCCAGCTTCACTCAAATGAAGTAAAACAACACAGCAATTTCATATCATGAAGTTTCAGTTAAAGTAACTCCTTTAATGAGTTTGGCTGTGCTGAAAACAAGAATGTGACTTTGCATGATTTAGCATCATCTATGAAACCCCCAGTTTAAGTCACTAATTTCATGTTCTCATACTCCAAAGGACATCTCAATTTACTTCCTCTCCTCACATATTTATTCAATTATTGCCACGCTATCACCTGGCACCATCACTGAATGACAGGCTCAGTTACACTTAATGCACTTTCACTTTTCCCCTGCACAGAAGAAACTCCAGCTCTTACTTCTCCATAATTACTTCCTGTAATACCATGACTGAAAACAACTTGATACCCATCTTCTGAGCTTTGTGACATTCAGGCCTGTGTGGTGGCTGAGCAGTTTGTCAGGGCTGTGTTATTTACAGAATCCCAGGGATAACTGAGGCTGGAAAATCCCTGCCAGCCCACAGAGTCCCAGCTGTGCCCAGTGCCCACCTTGTGCCCAGCCCAGAGCACTGAGTGCCACCTCCAGCCCTTCCTGGGACACCTGCAGGGCTGGGCACTGCAAAGCTCCCTGGGCAGCCCCTGCCAAGGCCTGGAATTGAATTTCAAAATGGAATGATGGAACTGGGATTGTGGGTG
>WBNQ01047530.1:2779-35710 GCA_013401375.1 Spizella passerina | reverse complement strand
TCCAAGCTGAGCCTCCCCTGGCCCAGCCTGAGGCCCTTTCCCCTTGTCCTGTCCCTGTTCCCTGGCAGCACAGCCCGACCCCCCCTGGCTGTCCCCTCCTGGCAGGGAGTTGTGCAGAGCCACAAGGGCCCCCTGAGCCTCCTTTGCTCCAGGCTGAGCCCCTTGCCAGCTCCCTCAGCCCCTCCTGGGGCTCCAGCCCCTTCCCCAGCTCCATTCCCTGCCCTGGACACACTCAATATGTATCTCAAAGTGAAGAGCCCAGAAATCCCTGCAGCTCCAGAGTAGGTCACCAACAAATTTCAGAACAAATTCCACAGATTCAGGCGTATCCAAGACCAGAGCTGGCAGCAGGTCATTGCCAGTGGGTGTCACAGCTCTGTACTAATTCAGTGTTGTATAATCCTGGGACCATGCACTCTAAGTCACACAGCTCCAGATGATTCATCAGTTCAACCTCAGCAAAGCCCACAGTGATGTGTTAATTGTGCCCCATCTCCTCCCACTGCAGTTCATCAATTCAGTGCCCTGAATCTCAGAAGTAGTGTCTAACCTGATTAAAACTCCTCAAAAATAAACAAAGTGCCAAGAAAATGGAAAACAATTCATTGTATAAATGCAGGAATCAAACCCTGAGATCAAGGGATCTCCATCACGAAGTCACAAGTGATTCAGCTGGCCAGACACTACTAAAGTATTTTAAATATATAAATTTTAATCAAATTATTTAGCTATCCCTGCAGCACAGTGTATATTCTAAGGAATATATGTGCTGTATACTCCTGGAGAACCAAAGGCACCCAGCTTGTGCTCCTTTAAGCTGGCCTGAAGTCAAACCCCAGTCACTATCAAGCATTCCTGAATAAAGCAATTCAGCCATCACTTTTTGGAAGTGCTGCTCACTTGGGAGAGCTGCCCTAGTGCAGAGTGTGAGTCAGAATAGGGAATGGAGGGAAGGACCTGCTGACTGCCTTGTGTCTTCAGCCATGTCAGGAAGGTTTGGAGAAAGCTGTGTGCTGCATGGGAACCTGATCTGCTTGCTGGGTATCCCTTGGCTGTATTTTTATGGATATAACCTTACCTGGATTTCTCCCAGGCACAGGAAGAAGCAGGCAGCTCTGGCAGGTACGTCCTTGATGGTGGATAAACCTGCACAGGACCTCACCCTGCTCTTAACAAAGCCAAGCTCCTGACCACTGATTAACCCTGATGTGTCACACACTCCACACACTCAATTCTTACTCAAGGAAAAAGAAATATCCAGGATAATCCAGGTTCAAAATCCCAAAATCTCCTGCTGGTTCTGTGGGTAGCATTGGAAAGATGAAGGTATTGGAGGTGCCCCCGCTGTAGTGTCTCAGGCTATCCCCAAGATTTATGGGATGTTCCCACATATTTGAGCACCTTCAATAACACAGAATCCCAGAGTGGTATGAGTTGCAAAGGATTTACAAATCCATCCAGTGCCATCCCTGCCATGGGCAGGGACACCTTCCACTGTCCCAGGCTGCTCCAAGCCCTGTCCAGCCTGGCCTTGGACACTGTAGCCACAGCTTCTCTGGGCAAGTCAGGCTGTGAGATCCAAAAACGCACAATGACCTGTGATCCCATCATCACCATCACCCCCCTAAAACACAGCAAGGTCACTGGAGAGCAGTTTCAGCCTTCTCAGCAAACACCAGCAATATCTGTGTGAAAAAGATGACAAAGGAAAGGTTTTTGACACTTACTTTTGGAGGGAACCCGCAGGTTGTTGGACTTCACCACCTGCAAGGAGTCTGCCTGCACCCGGAGCTCGTAACTTTGGACACGTTCATAGTCCAGAGGCTTTTTCAGAGAGATCACTCCTGTTCTGTTGTTAATGGCAAACACATCTGGAAGCCAGCAAAAACACAGGAATTTTATGAGATGCACAAACAGGGATTTTCAATGCCCAAGGGTTTTATTTTGGGGATGACACAATTCTGTGACACTGTCAAGCAAGTCATTCCCTCCCTGCCTCCTTCCCTCAAGCTTGGAATACCCCACCTAGCTCATCTTTGAAGGTATTTTTAAGCAGCAGAGTGGCTTGATCTGCCCTACTACTGGAATAACCAACCCAGCATCACAGAATTGTGGAATATCCTGAGCTGGAAGGGACCCAAAGGATCAGAGAGCAAAACTCCCATCACAGATGTGTTTTGAGTACAAATGGAAAGATGGGATGAGACAAAGAGCCCAATCTCACAAAAAAGGGGGATGGGATGAGAAATTCTTTACATCCCTCCCAGTAATTCTGTGTTATTTTGACAAGATTTCCAGGGGAACACAGAGAGTATCCCAGTAAGATGTTTTGTTTGGATATCAGGCTCTAATCCAATATTTGTTACAGCATGGCTGAATCTATAATCCCTTAAATCAGATTTTTAAGCAAGTCAATTCCATCAAAGCTATTTATGTTTATATTTTGATGTGCCATGGACTCACACTATGTGGCATCCACAGGACTTTTCACATCAGTGAGAAAGATTTTCTCATAATTTTGCTAATTAATCTGATCTTTAGCTTATCTCCAAAGGCATGATAATGGTAGTTACAGAAACATGGAATGGTTTAGGTGGGAAGGAATCTTAAAACCCATCCAGTGCCAGCCCTGCCATGGGCAGGGACACCTTCCACCGTTCCAGGGTGCTCCAAGTGCCACCCAACCTGGCCTTGGGCACTGCCAGGGATCCAGGGGCAGCCACAGCTGCCCTGAGCACCCTGTGCCAGGGCTTCCCAGGGAACAATTTCTTCCCAATAGTCCATGTAAACTTCTCTATTTCAGCCTGAAGCCATTCCCCCTTATCCTGTTCTTTACAAAAAGTCCCTCTCCAGGTTTCTTGTTGGCCCCTTCCAGCCCTGGAATTCCCTCCTGCTTGTCCAGATGAGGTGGGATTTCACTTTGATGACCTGAGAGTTCTTCTCCAACCTCAATGATTCTGTGATTCACCTCAGCAGCTTGACTTCTCCACAATTTCTTGCAGACCTCCCCATAACCACAAGACTGAGATATTAATATGAATTTGATTACACTTACCCTCCTCATTCCCTGAGACAATGGAGTACACCACTGTCTGGTTCAAGGCGGCCGCGGTGACAACGGTGACCACGGTTCCCTTCGGGGCACTTTCACTCACTGGGGGAGGCCTGCAGAGTGGGACAGAAGGATTTGTGTTACATTCCTGAGCAGCAGATCATTGACACTTATCCCTCAGGCTAGTAGGGCCTCCACCAATTCGTCTGCCAAAGGATCTGTTATGAGGGAAAATCATATTAAAAAGGATGATGTTTAACCTTTGAGAATGTAAAACCCACTGAGAAGTGAATAAACAAGAGAGGGCAACCTAAAGATGTAATGATTCTTGGATCTGAGTAGTGGGAAAGCAGGGAATAATGAGAAACATGAACCACCACAGCCTGATAAATTGCAAGTAAAAAAAAATAGATCTTTTCTATATATATTTTATATAAATCTATAGATCTCTTTTATATTAGATCTTGAATATATTCAAGTCTACTAAGAAAACTCAGTAATCTGTCAGAAAATGACACAAGAAAACTCATTTATAGATGAGTTCATTCCATAAATTATTATGGAATTATCAATTCCATGTCTTAAACAGGAATCACTCTGGGGACACCTCCACGGGAATTTCCATTCTTCACAAAGGTTCGAAAATTTTCCTGCCAGAACATTTTGGTACCAAAACCCAGGATGCTTTTCAGGATATGAACTGCAACCCAAGGCTACCCAACCTCTGTAAGGGTGGGCAGGCCCTGGCACAGGGTGCCCAGAGCAGCTATGGCTGCCCCTGGATCCCTGGCAGTGCCCAAGCCCAGGCTGGACTTTGGGGCTTGGGGTAGCCTGGGATGGTGGAAGGTGTCCCTGCCCAGGGCAGAGGTGGCACTGGATGGCCTTTGAGGCCCTTTGAACCCAAACCATTCAACGACTTTGAGCTGATGTCTTTAAATCAGCAATCCAAACAATTTCAACAAGGAGAAGTGAAAGGCTTGAGCTCATCTCAAATCCTCCTCCTCAGATTTTCCTCATGGCAAGCAGTGGTTGAATTCATGCTTCAAACTCTTCAAAATCAATTTAGAAGGAAGTTTTGACACTCATCTATGAATGTAGATGGGTTTTTTTTACTGTATAATGCAGATTTTTAAAAATGACACTCATTCTATAGATAACAAAATAAACACCAGATGAGAACCTGCTCAGAGAGGCTCCTGAATCTGAAGATCAGTTGTGCACTGATCTTCAAAATTCTGGACAGAATCTACAGCTGCTTCTTTCCAGGGAATATCATGGAGGTATTCAGAAGGCCAAATGGTACCTGGGGAAAAGCTCTGGTGGTGGCCCTGGCAGTGCTGGGGGAGCAGTTTGGATGATCCCAGAGGTCTCTTCAGACCTAAATAATTCTGTGATTCCATGAATATTTCATCACTGTCCCCTGTCATCTTCCAGGTGGTTTTCAATCCTGCATCCCACAGCATATTTTCCCATTCTAAGGGCAGGGAATGGGCATGGCCCTGAGGCTGCCAGAGCTCCAGGAGTGCTGGGACAACGCTCTCAGGGACAGGGTGGGATTGTTGGGGTGTCTGGGCAGGAGCTGGGATCAATAACCCTTGTGTGTCCCTTACAATTCAGGATATTCCATGGTTATATCAAAGTTGGAACCCCAGGACACAATCCCAACTATTGAACCCAAACTTCTCCCACCAAGAAGGGGCCAATCTTCCCTTGAAGTCTGCCTTACAAACATTTCCTTTGGAATCAATGTTGCTTTGAACTTCCTAGAAAAATTTAGGGATAATCAATATATGGAATTAAGTTTTGGATTATGCAATATGACAGTGATCTCCTCTTTTTTTCACTGATGGAAAAATCCCCTTTTACTCAAACCCATATGCCTGGAGCAGATCCCTCTGCTCCCACTGTTCCATGTCAATGGTTGGAATAAAATTGCTCCTTAATTTATTAAGCTCTTAAACCATTGCTATGAAAAGCTTTTTAAGGTGCATTTAACCAATGCAAATGCTAATCTTAGGGATTAAAAAGATGCCAAAAGGCAGGGAAAGACGGGGAAAAACCTTCCAAAGCTGGAAGCATTTAAAGCTGGAGTTCTTTTGATGAGGTCAGAGAGGAAAATGCCCTTTTTATGCTGCATTATAGATGATTTTGTTTGCTTTGTCTTCTAAAGGTGTGGGAATGTTACAAAAGCCCTGCATTTCATTCCCAGCACAATTCCAGGATATTTCTGCAGTGGGAATGACCTCTGCCAGTGCTGACTCCAATGAATTGACAAATCAATAATAATTAGTGAGAGGTTTTGTGTTTGCTCTGGAGGGAGGGGGAACAGCACCCCCCACTTCCCCCCATGATAATTGCACTGATTTCATTCCCTTCCTTTAATTCCGGGGATTGGGAAAAACAGGAACAATGCATCAGCTGCAGTAAAACACCCAGCTCCTCCCTTCACAGCATTCCTCTGAATTGTGGAGAACCAAAGCAGCAAAAGATCACATCCAACTTCTTATATCCTGCTTTTATCCTGTGCTTCCATCTCTAATAACATTTGTAAGGGAATAAATTCCTTATTTTCCAATGTTTGAATGGCTAAGATGGAAAATGATGCTTTTTTCCCCCTGACACATTACTTGAAGGTGTTTTAGAGCACAGGCAAAGGTGTTTTAAGCTCATAATTTTGTATCACTGGATGATAAAAGCTGTAATTTTTTTGGGAAGAGGAAAATAGGAGAATCCAACCCCCAACCATCGACAAATGGGTGAGAAAACATCCATGGGAGTGGAAGGGAAGGGAATTTCTGTGAGCTCAACACCACTGGGGGGCAGGGAGGATGAAGGGATTGGTTTGTCATTGTCACCCAGGGTGGGGCTGGTGTGTCACTGTCACCTGGTTGTGTCTCTGCCTCCCAGCCCAGTGCTGGCTCCATGGAACCAGAGTTGGTAAGGATGGAAAAGACCTCCAAGACCATCAAGTCCAACCATGAAACATCACCACCGTGCTCACCACTAACCATGTCCCCAAGTGCCACATCCACACAGTTTATCAACACCTGCAGGGCTGGGCACTGCAAAGCTCCCTGGGCAGCCCCTGCCAAGGCCTGAGCACCCTTTCCATGCAGAAATTGCTGCTGCTGGCCAAGCTGAGCCTCCCGTGGCCCAGCCTGAGGCCCTTTCCCCTTGTCCTGTCCCTGTTCCCTGGCAGCACAGCCCGACCCCCCCTGGCTGTCCCCTCCTGGCAGGGAGTTGTGCAGAGCCACAAGGGCCCCCTGAGCCTCCTTTGCTCCAGGCTGAGCCCCTTGCCAGCTCCCTCAGCCCCTCCTGGGGCTCCAGCCCCTTCCCCAGCTCCATTCCCATCCCTGGAATTGCTCTGAAATATTTGAAAGATTTTCAATGATATGGTTCCTTTCTGAACTGCCCACCTTCTCAAACCTGTGATTTCTGATTCCTTCCCAAGACTCCCATGCCCAGGATCCACATCCATCCTATCCCTGGATGTGAGAATGTCCCTTACAATAAAATTCACCTGCATCCCACAAACCTTAGGTATAAACCACAGTTTACACCCACTTAAAGCCCCTTTCCACCTCAGCCTTATCCAGAATTTTAATCTCCCCTTCTCCACACAGCCACTCTTTGACCATGACAACTTTAATTTATTTCATCGATTTCCATCATATTTTTTTCCAGGACCATCCCAGCAATGTGGCATTTAAGCACTTTGATTCACTTTAACTTTTCCACAGGAATAATAAATGATATCTTGAAAGCATCCAGGAGGGTGGGATGGAGACCAGGAGAAACCTCGCTGATTTCTTTGAGTATGAAACCACCGAAATGTGTTTGTCCCTCAGAAAATAAACAAAGCAAACGCAAAGAAGAGCAGGATTAAAATAAAGACATTTGTGCACAAAAATACTGAAAATAAATACAAATTTAAAAAAATCACTGAATTTGCTATATCTTAATTATCTTTGTCTTGATCAGATTGGGAAAGGAAGACTGAGCACGTCTCAATTGCATTGCAGGGCACAACTACTGAAAGCGTCCAAGTGAAATTTTAACTTTTCCTCTCTACTTTTCTGCTTCTTCTTTTCCCCTGTGCTAAACACATCACTGCCAGCCCTTTTTCAATTTGCCTGATAGCCAATATGCTTTAAATTCACCATGAAACTTGTCTATCTCCAAAAGCATGAATGCGAGATTTAATAAAAAATTAAATTTCAAGCCAGCAAACCCAATAATAATTTGGAAAATTGGTTTAGAGCTGAAGCTTAATAGTGGGATGTGAATGGACTCCATATGAGCAACTTCAGTTGCCTCTACTTTTTGGACTTTATATTTAATATCTATTTGTATAGAATATCATAATACAAAATATTTTTATATATTTATATTTTAATTTATGGAGATCCATAAAAATCTCTTAGAAATTAAGTTTTGGTGCTGTTTAATTAAATTGCTGACCTCAACTTGATTAGCATTGAGGGTATTTTTATTTTTAGGGTGGTGAGAGGGATCCCTGGCAGTGCCCAAGGCCAGGTTGGACTTTGGGGCTTGGAGCAGCCTGGGACAGTGGAAGGTGTCCCTGCCCATGGCAGGGGTGGCACTGGATGGGTTTTAAGGTCTCTTTCACCCCAAACCAGTCTGGAATTCCATTATCTCCATGGTAGCTCTTTTAACCCTTTCACCAGCAGATAAAAACCACCTTGGCTTCCTGTGCTTGCTCAATAAAAGATAGACCTGGACATATTTTAGAACAATAAACCAGAGTTTTATAAACTTTTAAACCTGTTTTAGAGCAATAATCCATCAATTTATCAAGTTTTTGCTTTCCTAGCAACAACCTGAACAGCTCGTCCCAGGCAATGATAATTTTTTTTCTGGAAAATAATGTTTTTGTCTTAATTAGTTGTATTTATCAGGCAGTTTATCTTCAGAGTGTCACATATTCATTCCTGGAGTTGATGCCCTGCCTTTCTGTCTCAATTCCCAGATTGGTTGGAGGCACTCTGACCTTCCCATGGTATTTACCTCCAAGACAAATGACAAGGGAGTCTGGACATTGCTCCAGTAATCCTGTCTTAACCTATTGTATTTTAACCCAAATGTCAGGTTTTGCTCTGCTGACCTCTCTGTGCTCATGTTATCCCTCCAATCTTCCCAAATTAAACCTGAGGCCACAAAGGCAGGAATATTCCTGGCAGCATTCTGCAGAAGCAGAGAAAAAAAGGAGGAAAAATGCCCACCAAGCCCAAAGTAGGGCAAAGTCACACACTTGGATTGGTCAGACTGATGGGATAAATTCCAAGGATGACATGGCTGGAAGGAAAACACATTGCTGGATGCCAGTGGGGTTTAATACTAAAATTATGGATAATTTCAGTTCCATATCCATACCCCCAGTGTGATTTATTGTTACATTTCATTAATGTGGTGTTGGGGGATTTGGCCTTCAGCCTTTCCAAGCACAGCTTCCCTGCTGGGATCTGGCTCTCTGTGCTTTCTTTCTCCCCAGGAAACATCACATCAGAACTATTTTTATTGAAAAATAATTCCTAAAATTCTAGTTTCCTTTTCATTTGGTGTAAAGAAGTATAGGGTTTTAATAAAATGCAATCAGCACTACTAACACAAGGAAAAGTAGGGGAAAAGGGATCTTTTTCCTGTAATCACCTGGTAACTCACTCCCTAATTTTTCCATGGCAAATCCTGCTTCAATACCTGCTGGAGAAATAATTTAACTTTATAACCACATTTGCTAATTTTTTATTACAAACCAAATAAAAGTACCAGCCGAAAATCACTCTAAACCCATCATCCAAAGGGAAAATCACACACATTTCCCTGAATCCAAGCTTCCACTGATGTGAGATGCAAATTCCAAATGTATTTTGGAAATTCCAGCTTAAGTGTGAGGAAAACATCAACTGCTTTTACCCCCACATCTCAAAAATGCTGCAATTAGAAGGGTGCCTGTGGTCGACCCTGAATAAAATGTAAATTCCATCCTAGGAAAGGTGGGAAAAGCAGTGGAAGGACCTGGATATGCTGGGAAAAGGATGATCCAAATGGAATCAACCAGCATTAAACAAAATATTTTGAGGGACAAAACACTTTTGAGGGACAAAAATAACCTTCTGTGGGTTCTGACAAGAAAGGGAAAGTGATTCCTGAGGGGAAAAAATGATCCCTAAGAGGAGAAAATCCCAGGGAGGTCTGCTAGGAGGGAAAAAGGGAAACTTCCAGAGGTTTAAAGAAAAGCATCTAAGGTGGAATTGATATCCTGAAGTGTCCAAGGCCAGGTTGGATGGGTTTGGAGCAGCCTGGGATAATGGAAAGTGTCCCTGCCCAAGGCAGGGGTGGCACTGGATGGGATTTAAAGTCCCTTCCAGCTGAAACCATTCTGGAATTCTCTGATTCATCAAGGCCTCAGCCATTCACAGATATTGAGAGCCATGGAAGTGAGAATTGAGAATTGAGATTCTCAGATATTGAGAACCATGGAATACCCAAGCTTGGAAAGGACCACTCTGAGCTCCAATCCAGAGCACTGTGGATGTTTTTTCCACCTTTCTGAAGGAAGCACCAAATTGCAGACATTCCAACCAAGCAATGCCACTCCCTACCCTCACTGCCACTGTGCAGGGTTCCCCACTCCCCATTTCCCAATGAGGAAAAGTGTCTGAGTGAACAGCAGGAAACCAGAGAACTGGGGAAAATCTCTTCCTGATACAGCTCCACGATTTTGTTTTGTGAAATCCTTTAGCTTGGATGGTGTTTGAGGTCAATATTGAAGGATTTAACTGGGTGGAAAACATTATGACACCTCTTCCACCGAGGGAGAGCGAGCTCCACGTGTCCCCAGATCTCCCTTTTTAGGCAGAACACATTTCCACAGTAGTGCTGGTGCTGGGAGAGAAATAAAATTAAATAAAATGCCACACTACACTTAGATTGAGTTACAGCCTGGAATTCACAGCTTCCCATATTTCCCCATAAAACTTCAGATTGCTGAGCAACTGGACACATCTTTGCTGACAGGCTGGGGAGCTGTAATGCAACACTAACAGAAGCTGTAAGTTTGCAAAATTCCCCATTTTTCCTGTTCTGGAATGACTGAACACCTGGTTAATGTGCCCACAGGCACTAATTAGGAAGCAATGATGCTGCTCCTGGTTCCCATCCCATTCCCTGCTCCAGCTACGAGCAATGACCTTCCCCTTGCAGAGGATGTGGAATTTATTAATTAACAAAACAGCAAAAAGACCCCAAATCCCTTTCAACTTTTACTGTTTTAAATGGAGGACGTGCTCATAAAGAGGACAGGCTTGCTAAAAATACCTCTTTATATTCATCTGAGGTTCCAGTCACATCTGGTCTCTACTGTTTCATAGTGCTACTAATTAATATCTGTTAATTAAGAAATGAAAGTGCTGCCATAAGTTGTTGTGAAGTAATGGAAACTTTTGGATTAAATCCTTGATCCAGAGGTGATCTGGGTCAAGTCAGGACGAAAGAAAGAAGAGCTTGGGAAAGGGAAATTTTTTTTCTCTAAACATTGATTTATTTGGTTTATGGGGTTTTAACCTTCTTTTTTTTGGTTGCCCAGAGGAGCTGTGGCTGGAAGTATCCAAGGGATGCTGGACAGGCTTGGAGCAAGCTGGGATAGTGGAAGGTGGCCCTGTCCATAGCAGGGGTAGGGGTAGGACAAGATGAACTTTAAGGTCCCCCCCAACCCAACCCACTCTGGAATTCCACAGTTTTTTATCCAGACACCATTTTGCTGGCACAAAACAGAGATCAAAGCCAGCATTAAAAACATTTAATAAACTGTATGAATTGTCTCACCCTGTTTGGGGCAGGGATGTAGAAAATCTCCCTGTCCCCACCAGCCTGAGGCTGGAGACACTGAACATGTCCATGCCTTCCACCAGTGCTGTAGAAAACCCCTGGAATCTGACAGCCAACACCCTGAGGGAGATGTGGTGACAAAAGCAGCATCAGCTGTGTCCTTCTCTGGCACCAAAGGTCAGCTGAGCCCAGCCATCTCCATCTAAACATTCACACCATCTGAGGTGGCCTAACCATCTCCACCTAAATGTCCACATGCCCCAGCACTTTGATTCTTTGGGATTTTTGCCTCTTTTCTCCCCACTGTGTTTTTGTGGAACAATGCCTGGCTTGGAAATCACTTTGTTTGCCAGGCACCGCTGCCATCAGCTCTCTCAAAGTCATCCTCAGCCAACCCCTACCAACCCTGTCCCCAGGTGCCACATCCACACCTGTGTGAGCTCTTCCAAGGATGGTGACTCCACCTTTGCCCTGGACAGCCCTGCCAAGGCCTGAGCACCCTTTCCATGCAGAAATTGCTGCTGCTGTCCAAGCTGAGCCTCCCCTTGAGGCCCAGCTTGAGGCCCTTTCCCCTTGTCCTGTTCCTGTTCCCTGGCAGCACAACCTGACCCCATCCTGGCTCCAACTTTTTTTCAGGAAGCTGAAGAGAATGAGAATATTGTCTTGCTGCTGCTCTGATTCTCAGAGGGACTGAAACATCTCAGAGGGAGGGGGTGAGAAATATCCTAAATCCCACCTGGCTTTTGTGACGGTGTTCACAGGGGTCTGAGGATGAGGGAACAGACGAGGATCTGACTCCATGTTTCAGAAGGCTTGATTTATTATTTTATGTTATATATTATATTAAAACTATACTAAAAGAATAGAAGAAAGGATTTCATCAGAAGGCTGGCTAAGAATAGAAAAGGAAAGAATGATAACAAAGTTTTGTGTCTTGGACAGAGAGTCTGAGCCAGCTCACTGCAATTGGCCATTAATTAGAAACAACCACATGAGACCAATCACAGATCCACCTGTTGCATTCCACAGCAGCAGATAATCATTGTTTACATTTTGTTCCTGAGGCTTCTCAGATTCTCAGGAAGAAAAATCCTAAGGAAAGGATTTTTCAGAAAATGTGTCTGTGACAGGCTTTCTCTTGCCAGTCCCCTCCAGAGGAGCCAAGGATGCTGAAGATCCCCTCTGATGGACTTTAGGGGGGATCTCTCACAGTTTCTCACAAAGGAACTGTATTTTATTCCCCACTTATCATAAATCAACTGCTCCATTCTATATTTTCTGTATCTCAGAGCCCTCAGCTGCCCTTTGCTGTTTAGTATGGAGAGCACAGCAGCATTTAGAAGTCTCCAGAATAATTTACAATCCAAACAAAGAAGGTGGGGGGGAAAAGAGACCAATTAATTTGCCCTAAATGATGCAATATTGCAGAGGGAGAGCCAGTGAATAAACACCACTCTGCCTTCCTGCACTTGACTGGTGTCTCCTCTGGCAGTCACTCTGAACACAGATAATGATCAATCAAAGTCTCCCTGGGTGTGCAGAGGGCTCCAAGCAGTGCTGGTGTTCCTTTGGCAGAGCTGCCAGGCTCTGCAGGTCAGCTCAAGGCAGAGTGGCACTTTCATCTCCCTTTCTGCTCATGCCATCTGCTCTCTCTCTATTTTGTATTTAGTTTTGATTTTGTAGCACATGGTTGCAGATTTATTTGGTAAAACTGTTCAACTCTGACCTTTCCCTAAATGCACAGGGAGGAAGTTTGTAAACCAGCTCAAGAACAGCACTGGAATCACCCAGATTATGATAATTAGACAAACAAAGATCAATACTAATCCACTCTAAAGCCACTAATTCTCAATCCATCTGAAATTCAAGCACCCACATCCAGCAGCTTTCCATTTTGCAAGGGGCACCATTGCTCTGTGCTGCCTTTCACATTAAAGATATCCCATGTCACTGGAAAATGAGGGCCTGTGACACCTGCCAGCTCCAGCTTGCATCACTTTTCCAAACCAAACACAAAGCACAGCCTTCAGAGTGTGACAATCCCTGAAAACCTTAGGAAACAACACTAGTCCTGCTCCCAAATATTTGAGAGTCTCAGAGATTAATCAGAAACTTGTGGGGTTGTTTTAATTTCATTTTTGACATTGAGGAAAATGAATAACTGCCTTTGCTGTCCCCAGAAGATTTTAAGAGCTTCTTAGCACTGTGCAAAGAACTTCCCAGGAATGGAGCTGTGCTTTGGAAAGGGAAAGCAGGCTGTCCAGATAATCCTGAAGAGTTCACAGGGACACAAAGATAACCTGGCTTATTCAGGTGCTGTCATCAAAAAGTATTATGGACTGCGAGTCACTTTGTACTGCAAGAGTTCTTCACTGAAGTGAAAAAACATTCCCAGCTCCTGGGACAGAACTGGAGATCAAGGCAGGCTCAGAAATCTCATGATCCCACAGTGGTTTGGGTTGGAAGGGACCTCAAAGCCCACCCAGGGCCACTCTCTGCCATGGCAGGGACACCTTCCACTGTCCCAGGCTGCTCCAAGCCCCAAAGTCCAACCTGGTCCTGGATATTTCCAGGGATGCAGGGGCAGCCACAGCTGCTCTGGGCACCCTGGGCCAGGGCCTGCCCACCCTGCCAGGGAACAATTCCTAATTCCCAATATCCCATCCAGCCCTGCCCTCTGGCACTGGGAAGCCATTCCCTGTGTCCTGTCACTCCAGTTCCCAATGCAGGGTCCCTCTCCAGCTCCCCTGTGTCCCTTCAGGCCCTGGAAGGAGCTGTGGGGTCTCACACACCCTTCCCTTCTCCAGGCTGAGCATTCCCAGCTCTCCCAGCCTGGCTCCACAGGGAAGATGCTCCAGAGCCCTCAACAATTTCTGAGCCCTCTCTGGACTTGCTCCACAGCAAGTTTGCTCCAACAGACACCTGCCTGCCCTGATCTGAAATTCCAGTCCCACATGGACAGGTTTTTATTTGCTACATTACCCAAAGTAATGCAGCAAACACTGCACACACCTCTGCACACCACTGCACACCTAAGGAACAGCAGGGAGCAGCAGGAACAATTTCAAGAGAGAGATAAACCCTTCAGCGAAGGATTATTATCAAATGCAAAGTTTGTCATTTTGCACTGGTCCTTTAGATTTCACATTTGTTCCAAGTTAAATATAAAATTAGGAGAAGAGAGGCATGTTTTTGCTGTTTTTCATTTCTTTAAGTGGGAAATATGCTAATACTCAAATCACAAGGACAAATACAGCACAGATAATAATTTTTTGTCTAAACTTGTTTAAATAGCTGAACAAGCCCATCCTTCAGACCTTACTGATGATAATTTATATTCAATTTCTGCTTTCTGATTCCCTGCAGCCCTTGGATTTGGAAATATCTGTACAAACCCCACTACATTCTGCTGCTGATTATGTCACTACAGCAGCACAGAAAGAACACATCACAATTTCTTGATCTCTTGAAGCTGCTTGCCCTGATCTTATCACTTTCTATTATTGTACAGATGTCAAATTCATGAACACATTCTCTCATACAAAATTATCAAACTAATCAGCCCACTTTTTGGTTTGCTTTTGATCAATTTTAAGACACTGAGGTCGATGATAATGAATTGTCAGAGGGTACATTTATGAAATGATGTCTCTATGGTGATAATAATCACCTGCACTTCTAACATTGAAGAGGTTGAGTCTGAGTCCTCCCATGCCTCACACAAATGGTGTAAAGGATTAAAAAATGCCTCACAAAATGGTGTAGAGGGTCAAAACACACTCCAGGAAACTTAACCTAGAACCCTGGTGATCCTAGTCCCAGTTCCAGCACATGAAACTTGTTTATCCAGACGCCTGATATTGTCAACAATTTCTGAGGGGAAAATTTCAAGCAAACCTTCCCTCACCATCAGCATCAGCCCAGATCTTTCCAGCTTGTGAAAACCTGCTCAGACAGTAAAAGTCCACCACAACATAGTATTTTTGTAGGTCTCTTTCAGACTAGCCTTCAAGCAGGACTTCATTTTGGCTTTAAAACCACCAGTTTTAGGGTGAAAGAATGAACTCCTTACCTGTATTCATCCTGTGTGAAGCGTGGGATGACTGAGGGCTGCAGCACCACAATTTCCACCATGGTGGTGTTGAACTTCACTGGGTCCCCATCATCATAGGCAATGACCACCAGCTACAAACAACACAGAAAATCAGGCTCTGACTCCACAAAATAATGTTTTTCATCCCAACTTCCAGCAATTCTGGTACTTGAAGGGGCTAAAAAATCAGATGTGATTTTCTTTTGCTGCAAGTCACACGCAGCGTAAGAACAAAACGCAGAGGGAAAAGGTGACAGCCATCCTCAGACTGAACCTCTGCTGGAAAATTTACAGAAACACAGTAAACTGGAGGAATTGTATTCCTGGAAAGGGTTGTTAAACATTGGAATGGGCTGCTCGGGGAGGTGTGGAGTCCCCATCCCTGGAGGTGTCCAAGAAATGGCTGGATGTGGCACTCAGTGCTTGGGTGGGGATTGGTCACAGGTTGGACTTGATGATCCTGGAGGGCTTTTCCAACCTGAAATGATGATTCTGTAACTACCAATAAAACAAACAGGAAAAGCCCTGGGTGACAATTATCTGTTGCTGACATTAATATCTAGAACCAAGGGCTCAAGTTCGAATAAAAAAATCAGCATTACTTCCAACCCCCTCTAAAACGTCCTCTGCAGAAAAGACATGCTCTAAGCTCAAACACGGACAAGACCAAATCATCTTCTCTTAAATGAGGCCTGTTACTAATATTTTGATTTTTAAAAACCTTTTCTTATGTCTATTTGATGATTTAATTCATGATTTTGTGTTGGCACAGGCAGGTTAATTTGTTTTTAGCTTCCCATGAAATGTGCTTGTGTGCGAACTCCAGTCCACTGAAGAAGGAGCAATGGGCATTTTTCCAGTTTTCTTCCTAAATTTTTTTCCTTATTTCTGGAGGTTGCTACATGAGACAAGTCTGTACCTCCTTCTAGCAGAACATTTTCAACTCATTTCTGCCAGCCCAAGCTATTCCACAATAACCCTTATTTTTCCAGCCAGTACATCAGGAAAGTCACCAGTGCAACATGTAATAGCAGAAATCATCCAGATGTTAAATAGTGACTGGAAAAATTCCAAGAGGATTTAGCAGGAGACACAAGCCCAGTGGTCTTGAAGCAAATACCAATTCCAAGTGTTCCCATCACTGATTTCTGGAGTCTTCTCTGTGCTTTTTTCCTAAGAATCCACATTTTCTGGAAAGTAATTCCCTGCTGAATGTCCCATTTACTACCCTGATATGAAAGCGTGGGAGAGATCCCAGTTTTGGAAATGAGTACCAGAAGTAAAATAAGTACTAAGAAGTAAAAACAGTAAGTGTAGCAACAGAAAAGTTCCACTCTTGGTGATGTTAACCAAGAAAAAATCCTCTCTTCCCTTGGTTTTATTATATTAATTAGAAATTTAAAATTACTTAAATTAGCACTGTCCAAAACCAGGGACTGCTCCAGCTCCAGTAGCCCCTGATGGGACACTCAGGAGTGGAAAACAGTGGACAGCTTTATTCCTCAAAATGGAAGGCGAGCAAATAAACCTCTCTTTAACCCTCATTTCAGAAATAAATAACTGAAAGAAGAAGAAAACACCTTAATAAGCGTAAGGAAGTTTCCAAGTAGGGAAATTACATCAAACCCATGACATTATGGAGATTATATTTTTTCCCTAGTAAGCCACTTCTATCTTCATTTTTTACTACCCCATGGATCTTAAAGAGCAGATGATCTACTGATTTAGGTTAAAATCATACCTTAATCCACTAATTCACTCCAGAATCTTTAGGAGCAGTGACAACAAAATCAGAATTTAGTTTTCCTTAAAATCAATGTTTTTACATTAAAACACTCATGAACAGGAACTCCTGAACTACCCAGCTGTGCAGTAACTTCATTTACAAGACATCTAGCTCTTCTTACAAAGTCCTCCCCAAATTCTCCCCAAAAGCGAAAGTGAACTTGGGAAAAATGAAGGTTCCCCAAGCTGCCTCCTTGTTTTCCCCACCCTCTCAAGGGGTGCAACCACATCCCTGCAAGACATTCCTGAAATCACAAAGGCACAAAACACACAGCAGGAGAAAAAGATGGAAACATAGGAACAAACAAAATGAAATTTTGCATGGAAATCCGATGAAAGGTTGCATTTGATCCTGGAGGTATTTTCCAACCTTAAGTATACTGAAATCTTTCTAGGCAATTGAAAAAACAGAGGAGAACCATTATGGTGAAATCTTGGAAATCATTTCCCAGCAAATCCAGGAAATTTTGTGGCAGTGCAGCTGAATTTGTACCTTGAACACTGTGCTGGGCTCTTCATTGAGGTTCACTCGGGTGACGACACGTCCAGAGTTTTCCTCCACATCAAAAATGCTGGCACTGTAGGGAAACTGGACAACATCCACCTTGTAGCGAACCAGACTTGCTGGGGTGCCCTGGAAGGCAAAAAGAGGAAAATTGGAGATTTTTGGGGTTTTACACATGTCCTGAAGGATTAAAATGTAACACTGGTAAGGCCATCAAGCAAAACTTGCTGTTTGTCCTCCTCAAACCTGAGCAACTCCTTCAATCCCTGCCCCCAAACACATTCCATGACACCTGAGAGGTCCAAGAGGAAAAATCGTCAGAGGTTTGGAAAGAAAAGGGTTGAACCCCCACCTACTTAAACCCAGAAGTGTTTTATAAAAACTGAAATTTTTAAACATAAGATGGGCATGGCTTCAGGCTGGTTAAAATATATTTCAAAAATATTTTGACTTGGTATATAACTGATTTAAAGGTTAAGAAACTTATCAGTTGATAAAGAAAATGCTGTTTTGCAGATGTATTTTAAACAGTTCCATAAGGAACGCTCTCCATGGTTGAGACTCTTGGTGACAAGGACCAGGCCCAGGCACCCCTGGGCGTGTCACAAAGCGTCCCCATGTCCCACTGGCCACATCTTCATTGAACACCTGCAGGGCTGGGCACTGCAAAGCTCCCTGAGCAGCCCTTGCCAAGGCCTGAGCACCCTTTCCATGCAGAAATTGCTGCTGCTGTCCAAGCTGAGCCTCCCCTGGCCCAGCCTGAGGCCCTTTCCCCTTGTCCTGTCCCTGTTCCCTGGCAGCACAGCCNTGGGATCCAATAAATCATGGAGATTGTCCTTAGCCCACTTCTTGTTGCTTATACATTTATGGAAACATTTTTTATTGTCTTTTATGGCTGTAGCCAGAGAAATTCTAGATGGGCTTTGCCCTTTTCTTTCCACACACTCCAGGGGAACTGGATCTCCTGGATGTTTTCTCTCTGCTTCTCCTGTAGAGTTTTGTCTCTGCAGGGTTTCATTTCCAGCAGACACCTGGCAGGCTGAAGTCCCTCATGAGAACCAGAGTTTGCAATGGGAAAACTTCTCCCAACTACCTGTAGGAGGTCTCATCTGCCTCTTCATCCATGCTAGGGGGTCTAGGACAGATTCCCCCTTTGCACACTAATGTCTGAATAATGGTTTTCCATTATTCAGTATTTTCCATTATTAAATAATGAATTTGCATTCCATGCCAAAGTCTGGATATGCAGAGATTTAGGACATTTTACAAAATTCCAACCAAATTATTTCCCAAATATATTTGGGAGTAGATTCAGAGAAACACTTCTGTCCTAGCAACAGCATGATTTAACTTTCTGTTTGCCTCTGAGTCTCAAGCTCAAATCAGGCTTTGACCTTTACGTTGTGTTTAAACAGCCAAAACATCATTAATGGTGGATGGCTGATTTTTACCTGTATTCAATAATGTGCTTTGTTGGGATTGGGAATAAGTTCCATATCCCATGCCAGCCACAAACTACATGGAAACAGAACATTTCCTTTTGTAAACAGCAATGGAAATGGCTGCAAAAGTGATTTGAGCTCACTAAATGCTATCAATGTTTTGCTGATCCAACACAACTCATTTGAGCGTTGCCTCTTGGAGCTCTCCAAGGAATTCCAGCCTGGCCAGGGTTTATGAGGCCATCAGCAACTTTAATCATCCCAAATGGGATCTGCCAGGCATGTTCCAGTGGTTAGCAAATTAATAAATGGTTGTGTTCATAGTTAAAAGCACTTCACACATGCTACAGAGGGCAAATCCTGGAAAAAGTGAGAAATTTCTGGGATCACGGCATAGCAGAGTTCATTATCAGCTTTCCCCCTGGCATTCCCTGCTTCAGTCATTTTTCTTCAATGTTATAATTAAGAGCAAATTACCTGCTGAAATCCAGCCTATTTGGGCTCGGAGTAATGGCCTTAAACTTGCTTGGAAGACTAAGAATCCTCATCATCATTAAAGCTCCTCACACCAGGTAATTTGTGATTAAATAAACAAAAATCTCATCAGGTTATTGTTGTTCCTGATGTGATTATCAAGTACACTTTGCTCCTGTCACTTCAGAAAAATAACAAAACCAGGATTTATTTTTTATTTATGGCATTTTGGCACTGATGTAATTAGAAAAATCTCCAGAGAGATTTCCCAGGGAAATCTATTTAGAAGCGAGTTTTAATTATCTGAAATATTAATCATCTTTTGCCTCTGTTCTAAATTAATTTAGATGCATTATTATGTCTGCAGCAAAACTTGAATCTAGCTGATAATATTCCCAAATAAACCACAGAATAAGGATTGTAATTGGCAGGAACCCCATTCATTCTCTCCAAAGTTTCCCTGAGATTCAGGACTAACATAAAACTTTAAAAAAAACCTCATCCAGCTCTAATTATTTCTTCCATGGCTGCATGATTCCTTAAAATTCCATTTGCTCAGGGAAAATGCCATTTATTTCTGATACAGAAATAAAGGTCCCTCCCAATCCAAACCATTCTGGGACTCAAACTGGTTACAAACACAAAATTTCTTGACCCAGGAAAGAATGGGGAAAAATGGATTTTGCTTTCATTTGAAGTTGACAGGTGAAGATCCCAAATGTGCCTGGATTTCACCCCTAAGGACCAGTATGGAATGGCAGCATCATGTACACAGAGTTAATTTCCATGTAAATCTCCATATATTATCTCCATATGTAGATTTCAAATAAAATCTGAGTAATTTGTATAATAAGGAGTTAAATAAGGAAAGTTTTGTAAAGCTAGTTACGTGGAAAAAAAATAGAAAGTGCTGCTAAACCCCCCAAATTTACAGGTTTTTGTAATTTACTCAAAGCAACCATGGAAGATGGGGCAGCCCAGAGCAGGTGGATGAGTTTGGTGGGTCTTACACCAGTTCAGGGTTGGGAATGGTGCATTCGTGTAAATTCACCTTAATTTCATTCATATAAACCCTAAAATTTGAAAGATTTTACTCTTTATAGTAGGTAACTCAACAAGAGGTCCTGAAATTCTGAATTGCTAAAGCTGGAAATCCTGAATTTTTAACTCTCACAAAAAATCCCACCAACTTTTAAAGCCCTGAGATTAAAATTACTTGAGGAAGTCCTGGAATTTGCAGTATGTGTCCCATATCATGATCTCTAGCAACCACTGAAATTCCACAGGAAGAGCTTTTAAAAGATGAAGGTCTGGCCAGCCTGAAAATGGTTTTACCTCCAATTAAAATGCAGTGAAATCTTTAATTGAATATCTCATAGCCTGTTACTTTTAGTGAGTGCATGGAAGACAAAAAGGACAATTACTCCCAATTTGACAAAAGGGCTCCACTGAAGGAAAACCTCAGGAGGTGTTGGGGAATGGATAAAGCATTAAATGGGATGTTCTGGAGCTCTGGAAGCTGGCTGCTCATTAAAATTAGTGTTCTGCATCTGTTTCTATTAACATTTCCAATCAAAAAAAAGGCAGGATATGGAAGGGAATTGCCCATGGCAGAGATATCCCAGCTTTTACAGTGATAACCCATGTCAAAAAAGGGATATACAGGAAAAACAAACACTCCTTTTTATGTCAGTCCTGGGAATCCCCTCTGATAAATAAACTGAGCATTTATCAAACAGCTCCTGGTGCTCTCCTGCCCACATTTTTCGAGGATTAAGAGCTTTGAGACCACTCAGAACCATTTTTTCATCTCTCATTACCAGGCCACTTCAGTGAGGCATAAAATGTTCAGCAGGAAGAAAACTCTCCTTGTCTCCAAGGGATTTATCCAACACTAATCCAGGCTGATGATTTCTTCAGCTACAGAGGATGATCAAAATGCCCAAAAAAGAGATGGTTGGCAGAAGGTGATAGCTGGGACACTGGAGCCTGTGCCAGGAACATCCAGAAGTGCAGGTGACTGAGCCAGGTGCTGGCTTTGTCCAGGGTTTGGAATCTTTCCCTGAAAAGGCTGGGAAATATCTAAGAGAACCCAAATCTGAGCACATTTGTGCTAACTAAAGCAAAGCAGGGCTTGAAATATTTTCATAGAGGTGCTTCTCCCCTTTTACTCTGCTCAGGTGAGACCCCACCTGGAGTTCTGGTGCCTCCAACATAAGAAGGTCATGGAATTGTTGGAGAGAGGCACCAGGATGAGCATAGGGATGGAGCAGCTCTGCTGGGAGGAAAGGCTGGGACAGCTGGGGGTGCTCACCTGGACAGGAGAAGCTCTGGGGTGACCAAACCGTGGCCTGAAGGAGTTGACAAGAAACATGGAGAGGGATTCTTTAGAAGATGGAGTGATAAGGGGGGATGGCTTCCCAATGCCAGAGGGGAAATTTAGATGGGATATTGGGATGGAATTGTTCCCTGGCAGGGTGGGCAGGCCCTGGCACAGGGTGCCCAGAGCAGCTGTGGCTGCCCCTGGATCCCTGGCAGTGCCCAAGGCCAGGCTGGACTTTGGGGCTTGGAGCACTTGGGGACAGTGACCTTGAAGATCATCTCCATCCAACCCCTCCCACAGCCAGGGATACCTCCCCCAGTTCTCTGTGGCTCAGTTTTATCCCATTTCTGTTCCCACTGTGGGCAGCCAGGCAAAGCCAGCTGGGGATTCAGAGCCCACATCCAGCCAAGGCTGTATGGGTGCTCCTGCTCACCTGGAATTCCAGGGGTGTTCCAGAGGCAGAGCTTCTCTGCACAGGGCTCACCCCATGTCCTGCTCACAGCATCCAACAGCCTAAACTTACCCACTCCAAGGGACTAAAAACCCCAAAAACTGGAAAATTCCTTAAGCTGCAGCTGGACACCACCTCTGGAAAGGAAGCCCAAGCTGATGTGTGAGGGAGAGCTCACAATTTAAGGGATTGTTCACATGGAAAGGTGCTTGGCTGCCTCAACAATTCCTGTTGCAATGCGCTTAAAATCAAGACTTTTTAATCTTGTAAGGTTTACCAGTTATTTAGAAAGAATTGAAGCTGTTTCCAAGATTTTTCTTGGCAGCCACGGCTCTACTTTATCCTCATCATTCCCTCTGGCCTAATTTTGTTGCTTTTTGCTCAATATTTCATGCTTATACCTGGAATTAGGTAGAAGCTCCTCTGGGAAAGGCAGGGTGAGCAACTTGAGGATGCACCAAGTAATTTGAAAAATTATTTATGTATTTATTTAAATTGTTACCACTTTAAAAATGTAAAAAAAATCTAGTGTTGGTTGTTCCGAACAACCAAAGAACAAAATGTTGACTCACCAGATTTCAAGGAAACAAAGTTTTCAGGCAAACTTTCCCAGATTTCAATGACCAGAAGGGTGTTTCAAGTTTATAACACATGTAAAAGTAGCTATTAAAACATAATTTACATTCTCAGTTGCTGCAAATAAAAAGAGAATTAAAACTAGAAAAGAAAGGAGCAACTGGTAAGAATTTAAAGTGACATTTACTCAAAACAGCCCTGCAAATCATGCTGTGGCCTTTAGAGAAAAGCTCTGGGTTTTATGTTTTAATTGACATTTCACCAAGCACCTGAAGAATAACTATCAGAGGTCTCTGATGCCTTCAGGCCAAGAGGTTTTGACCACTTTGAAATCCACAGGTCGAAATAAAAACATTACAAAGTATCTCTGAGGAAGTGCTTGACTCTGGCACAAATTATTTGTTTTAACTGAGCAACTCTTCATAATAATCAGAAATTTGCAGGGTTTTTGCAGCAAAACCCATCCTCTCATCAACAGTACATTCTAATGATAGCCTAAGATTTTAGGCATCAGTTAAATTAAGAAAATTCCACATTTTTACCCTGAGATTTGTTCATATGGATACACATGGAAGATACACAGAGTTGTAAATAACTCAGTGTGTGAAGGTTTGATGGGAGGATTTTTTAAAATACAACCAAGAGATGCTTTCATCTCCATCTCCAATAAATGAAGTTCTGTTGGATTAATTTAACAGTAAAAGCTCACTCTTACCCCTATATGCTATAAATTCCTAAATAATTTAGGAAATACACACAGAAAACGATATCCCAGGTGTCTTTCGCCCTCTTGTGCTCCACCTAAATGAATCCTTGTTGGTTGAAATGGAGAGCCCACCTCCACTGCCACCATTCCCAGCTCCTCCTCCTTCCCCCAAAGCTGCTCTTCTGCTCCTGGAAAAATTCAAATTTGCCTTATCTGCAGAGAAATCCCACACAGGTGCTGGGCCTTTCCAGCTGGATCCTCACAGCATCCATATTCATTTGACAACGTTGGGATTTGCTGAAAACAATGCTTGTCTCTGAGGAGCTGATTAGGTCTGAAAAGCTTTTATTGCAGATGATGGAAAAATCTGGCTGGGCTTTTATTCTGGATATGGGAATTACATATATTACTTGCAAAATAACAACAGGAAAAGTTAAGCTTGGAGACTTCAAATTAGTTGGGCTCCTATAAACAGGCATATTTTAAAGCTACAATTATTTTTTAATAGATACTTATTTCTTTCCCTGAACTGATAAAATAAATGTATTAGTACCCTGTAAATAAGATTCCAACAGGTTTAAAACCCCCAAGCCACACAAGTAAAGTATTGATGATAACTAAGAATATTCCATCCCTTAAGTTTAGAGCAAGGTCCCCTTGCTGAGCAGAGAAAAGGCTGTGTGCTTTTAAACCAAATTTCCAGTGAATTCACATCAAATACTTTGTGACATCATTTAAAGTCAAAGCCAGCTTCAAATAAATAGAGATTTTTATAGTAGCACAGGCGGGCTCAGGCAGAAAAAGAAACACAGCCATTTATGCCTGGTAATTTTACTTTTAAAATAAAAAAAGATGAGGGACAAAAGTACCAGCCATTATTTTAAAATAACAAACCCCTTTCCAAAACTCCTTTAAAAGCTTTCCTCCATAGCTGGCTGACTTTTATGACCCTTGCATTTATTAGAGGCTTCAGGGTAACTTCATAAACATCAACAGGTGTTCATGTGATAGTGACAAAAAATGTTACAAAATGTTCAGTAGGGTTTGGGGTTGTTAAATGAAAAATGAAATAACTTTGCATTAGAAATGCTGATTGCACAGGACTGAGGATTATAAATGCCCTTAATCAGAACTATTTTGTTTCCCCTCAGTGATCTCTATATCTTCAAATCTTAAACATAGCAATTATAAAGTGGAGCTTTTATCAGAATGGGCAAAGACAGCCCAAAGTATCTCATTTTAAGGCAACAACATTTATTTAATGTTAAATAGAAGATGCCCAAGCCCCAATCACACCACATTTAGCTAAGCTGTACCTGATTTGTGTCCAAGCACTTCATCAGCTTTTAATGTGCAGGGCACATTCCCCCTGAACTGTTCCCCCTGAGGATTATTCTCCTTCTTATGCCAAACTCTGGCAATTAAAAATTAAACCTGGCTGGTAGAACAGCTCTGGCTTTTCCTGTCCTCAGAGGATCATCTGGCCACTGATGTCCATCAGGCTCTGATGACAAAAATTGACCTCAAACTTCAGAACAGGCCATGAGTCAGAGGTGTGCGCCCAGTTGTGTCACTCGAGGGCTTCACCAGGGAGCAGCAGAAAAAAAACAGGGACAAAAATAAAGTTTATCCCTAAACCAAATGCCCTGGGCTCAAATATTGCCCGTGGAATGTGCAGCTGGTGAGCTCTGCAGTCCCACACCAATGTGGGATGGCTCAGATGGGAAGTGCACCGTGACTGTGACATCAAACAGTGCCAACCTCACCAAACTGTGGGTTCTCTCCTCTTGAACAACCCCAAAGACAGGCCCAGCTCGCCTTCTGCCTGCTCCTTTCACTCTCTGAAGCTGGACAAAGAGCTTTCCTAGAGCCTCCCTGACAGGCAGGAGCTGCAACATTGATTTCACAGCTCCAGCAGGCAGCTTGGAAATAAAACCTGGCCTGAGCAGCAAAGCCAGGCTGACATGAAACAAAGGTAGCAGCTACTCCTCTGTGAAGCTCCTCATACTCTGAGCTGATGAGAGAGCAGGAGCACTTCAGAGGGTTGGATTTTGCTCCCTTTTGGGTGTGGAATATTGAGAGAAGTTTTTCCTTACCGGGGGATCCCGATCCTCAGCTGAGACTGTGGTGATAACGGTGCCCTTGACTGCATCAGGAGCAACCATTCCCCTGTAGAGCTTCTGGCTGAACTCTGGAGAGTAATCATTCATATCCTGCAAAAAACACAAGTCACAGTTTAGTTCTGGAGTGTTTAACAGTTCCCTGCTGTCTGGGGACTTGCAGGGACACATTTAACATTCCTGTAATTGTGAAACTCCTTTCTAGGGAAAGCAAAGGGGAGGTTTGCTATCAATGGACTGGAAAATTCCTATTCCTCTGGTAAAACCTTTAACCACAGAAAGTTCTCACTCAACACCTGATTCCAAACACAAAAATCCAAGCTATTTTATTGCTAAAAAACCAGGATGGAACCTCTATAAGGCTACAAGATATCATAGCCCTAAGAACATCCACAGCTCTGAAAAATCTCAAGGAGCCTCCCCCAGACCACAGCACCTGCTCTGGGCCCAGGATCCCATTTTAGTCCTGCCCCAGGGATGCCAAAGGATTCAATGTGCATTTTATACATGATAGAGTTTGGTTCTGGGGTTCCAGCAAATTTCCAGATGCATTCACAAGTGTTTTTGTTGAGTCTCTCCCATAGGGATTGCCATTCCCAGGCTCTCCCAATTCCATTAACCCTGCAAAAATTGAGGGGGGAAGGTGCTGAAGATTTACAGAAGAATGGATGTGGGACTGTGCAAAGGCTGATCTCTCTTAGTGCAATACAACAGGAATGCTCAGCTGAAGGGAATTCTGCAGGAAAACACAGCCCCACAAGAGAGCAGAGCAGAGAATTCCACACCACTGCTCCTGTTGCAGCAAGCTCAGCTCATTTTCCAAAAGGAATGAGCTGCTCTGGCTTGATGGTGTTTGTAACCTCTAATATTCAAAAAATTAAGGGGAAATAAGATGTCCTTTGAAAGACAAAAGGACATTTGCACAAATTCTTGTGCCTGAGATAGGCAAGGATACATAAATATATGTATCTATTTGTATATACACCTAGATATATCTCAAATATTTTGCAGGGTCATCCAGAGTTGCTTCTTGTTTGTGTGGGGATTAAAAATAAACTCTGGTTTTTATTTTTCCTTTTATAAAACAAGATGTCTACTTTTTCCAATTAAAGTTTATTCTTCTGTAGAAAGTCTTTAGGTGTGTGGTATATTCAGATCAGACCAGTGTGTCACTCATTTAATGTTGTGTGTTATTAATTGGGAGATGTCACTTGGTCCAGTGACAGAAAGGTGTCCCTGCCCATGGCAGTGGTGAAAGGGGATGGGTTTTAATGTCCCTTCCAACACCAACCATTCCATGATTTCATGGGAACCTGGAGGCAGAGATTGGAATCCAAGGAGAGCTTTTCCCAGAGCACTGAAGGAGGAGGAAGAGCGGGTTTAACACCCAGGTATTAAATAATTCCATTTCCATTTCCAACCTAGTGGGGCACAAGCATGAAACATCCCTTGGTGTCCCCATAAACCAAAAAACCATGAACGTCCCTGTGTACAGTGACATTCCCAAGGCTATTTTATGCTGGGAATGCTGCACCTCAGGGATTTTTCAGTGTTTGGCCTCTCCCCACCTGTCTGGGAGCACCTGGGTTAGTATCAGTGCATTACAGCAAGTGACTGCCTTAATGAGTTTTAAATTACATATTGATTCCTCCTTAGTGCCTTTGCTCCCCTCCTGCTTTGTTCCTCCTCTTTGCCATTCTCAGATGACAGTCTCACTTCCCAACATTTTTGTTCAGCATTTTCATACTCCTGGCATCCAGGGCAGTGTTTGTTTCCTACCAAATTTTTTCCTATAAATACCAGCCCTGGGAATGAGCTGTGTCCTGCTCAGAGAAGGAGGAATGTGGTGGGGAAGTGGGATCCCTCTCAAATTGTGGTTTTTCTGCACTTCATCCTTGATCTTTGTGCAGGAGAAGGATGTCAGGATCCTGTAGTGCTTTTGTGCTGCCCCACTGGAGCAAAGAGGAACAAAACCAACAAAAAGTGGTAGATAAAGAGTATCTGTGGTAGGGAGACAGCTTTGGGGGTGTTATGCTTTGCCTTTTGCTCTGTTTTGTAAATAAAGCTGTATAAAAATAGAATAAATCTGCAGCCAGAGAAGCAGTGACACAAAGGCTGCTTTGTAGTTATCCATAAATATGTTATTAGGTATTATATACATAAATCTGTTATTATCTTACTGTCAAAATAGGCAGCCCAAGTACTTGAAAGTGTGAAATATGGAGAACCCATTTCCAGATTTCCCATTTCCATATATTGGAGCATGTCTGATCATTAAGAGGAGCCTGGATTTGAGTTAATGGCAGCCTGGATTTATGTGGCTGGAGCAGTGAACTGGGGAAGGTTTTAAGATGCTGCAGTTTGGTCCCATTTGTAGGATTGTGCCTCACATTTAAAAGGTGATTTCATGACTTCTTACAACTTCTTTGTGGGAGGTTTACTGCCCCATTCCTGAACCTTGGCTTGGGGAATGCACTCATATTCTGCATCCACTTCTGTGCAAGGGTTAGAGGTGTTTTAAGAAGCCATCAGATGTAATCTTCAATTATTTACCTGTTTACAAGCAAAACACATCTGGGGCTTTGGGCTCTGCTCAGAACAAAGCCCAGGACTTGCTCCAAATATTTGTTGTCCAAAGTCTCTCTGCACTGAAAACTCCATCTCTGCATCTGCCCAGCATTAAATTCTCTTTGATTGCAATGATTGGATTAAGGACCTTGGAGACAGAGAATTTAAAAGGGCTTGGAGGGTCAAGACATAGGGAATGGCTCCCAGGGCCAGAGGGCAGGGCTGGATGGGATATTGGGAATGAGGAATTGTTCCCTGGCAGGGTGGGCAGGCCCTGGCACAGGGTGCCCAGAGCAGCCGTGGCTGCCCCTGGATCCCTGGAAGTGCCCAAGGCCAGGCTGCAGCAGCCTGGGACAGTGGAAGGTGTCCCTGCCATGTCAGGGTGGCACTGGGTGAGTTTTAATGTCTTTTCCAACCCAACCACTATGGGATTCCAAGAAATACCCGATTTCACCAGATACTGGAGTATCAAGAACTTCAAGTCCCTTCCCATCCTCTTGGCCTCTCATAAATGATCACACCTTAATTAACACCAACTTCAAACCCTTGTGGTGATGCTGATATGGCCAAATTGGCTCCTTGAATTTTGTCTGTGAGTGGGTGCAAGCTGCTTTACACAGGGCTTTGTCTGAAGCTGCACAGAACAGGGCACAACTGCATCTCGTTCCCATTTAGTGCTCAGCAGGCCCTAAAGTAGCTCATCCTATAAATTAAGGGATAATACTCATGATGGAATACACGAGGCAATAAATGACTGGCAAATGATTGAACTGATCAGTTGAGATGGAAGGAAAGAAATAAATCTGTTTACCATCAGTGTAGCCCAACCCCAGGGTTGTTATTCCATTAGTGTCACTAGAAATGAGAAATATTTTGGAGGCAATCCAGCTGATTTTTTTTCACCTTCCTGTAAGTTTTATGATGCTGCTCTGCTCTTTAAATGGGAAAAGATGTTCAGTGTGTGGCTCTTCCTGCTGCCTCCAGGGTCCCATTGGATTTGGCCCCCAGGACACTCTGCTGGCCCAGGGACAGCTCGGTGTCCCCCAGGTCCTTCCCCACAGAGCTGCTCCCCCAGCCTGTGCTGGTGCCTGGGGCTGTTCCTCCACAATCATTGATGAACAATTTAAATAATCCTGGGATCAGCACTGAGCCGTGGGGACACTGCAGTGACACCACCAACCACAACCTGTGCCACTGATCATGACCCCTGTGATCAGCCAGTTCTCAATCACCTCACTGCCTCCTCATCCTCGTTTTTTGTGGCATTGTTAGAACTGAAACCCTCTGTTTTTTATTCATTCTTGTCGCTCTCTCACTTTGGATCCTTCACCTGTGACAATGGCTTCATTCCACCACACAATGTCCTTGAAAAACTCCAAAGCAAACCAATCCCCAACCCACAAAGAAGAGAAAAGCACTTCTACAAACAAGAAAAGGCAACATAATACAAAAAAATGCTGGTAATAAGAAGAGGAGGACACAGCATAAAATATGCAGAGGTTTTACAGGCCCCATGATACAGAAATTCTTATTATTTATGTTTAGGAATGCAATACTCACTTAAGAGCAGCTGCTTCTGTTATCAAACCCTATTACCACAACAGTTCCTTCCAAATGCTAAATCCTAATAATTTGAAGTGAAAGTATTTTGCCTTTTCCAGTACTGGGAATCATCTGGATTGGGAGGGGATGCTTGTGTGTACAAGAAGCAAAACCAACTCAGCACTCCCAGACACCCCATGGCTTCTTCCAGCTTCAGGGGAAATGTTAAGAAAGCAGTCAAATGAACCTGAGAATAGGGAAAAGAGAAAAATCTTGGTCTGTTTGAGGTGGTGGGAAGAAATCAGTGCCACTTATACTATTCCTCCTTGGAAATACTTGAATGGATGCAAGGATTATTGTTCTATGACTTCCTGAGAGGGGTTGGGTCAGGTGGGGATCGGGTTCTTCTCCCAGAAAACAACGACAGGACAGAAGGAAACAACTTCAAGCTGCGGCAGGGGAGGTTCAGATTGGATATTGGGAAAGGTTTCTTCACCCAAAGGATGGCCAGATATTGGAAGGGGCTGCCCAGGGCAGAGGAGGTGTTACAATCTCTGGAAGTGCTCAGAAGTGTGGATGTGGCACATGGGGACGCAGTTTAGTGGTATGGTGTCAGTGGTTTCACTCAGTGATCTCAGAGGGCATTTCCAATTAAATGATTCCATGAATTCATGGATTCACCTCTGGCTTCCCCTGCCAAAGGAGCCCCAGGACATCCTCACAATGCAAGGAGCCTTTTGGCTGCAGCAGAGGCCAATGACTTGCTCCATCCCCACGTGAGGGTACAGATGAAGTTATTCCTCCTGCAGTGAAAGCCCCGCTCTGCAATCTGTGCCTCGACCTAGTTCAGGGCAGGTTAATACAAACTATTTGTAACTTGTCATGCCAAGGGCTGAGAGTCCAAAGAACAGCCCAATGTGCATCCCCCTCCTGCAGCCACAGGGAGCAGGGGGCTCTGGTGTGCTCATTCCATTGGAAATCTCACAAATGATGGACGACACCATCAGACATCCATAGCTGCTTAACACAATTCCATTACCCAGGAAAAATTACAGTGCTTGCAGTGAAGAGCTGGGCTGGGAGAAATGACAAATGTGAGCAGAGCAGTGGGAGCTCCAGAGGGCTGGAGAACTCAGTTATAACACAAATAAAGTCCTGAGGGCTGGAGGGGCTGGATCTGTGATGGTGACATGAGCTTGGCCCCAGCACTGCCTCTGCTTCCCTCTAGCTCAATTTTGTGTTCTTATGTTGGGGGCTGTGGGGCATCTGCACTTGGTTGAGTTCCTATTTGGGCTCTCAAACCCTGTATTAAAGTAATTACTCAGAGCCCAGCCTGTAAATAAAGGGAAAGCTCGGGAACTACTCAGAGGAAACACACCCAGTTCCTGCAGCAGGAGCAGAAGATGCTGAGTGGGAGGGAAAGGGTGGCCTGTTCTTATTCTCACTTGGTTTCTGTGGGGGCCTGAATATATGTATTGTTATGGAGAGAGTCCCTGTAAGATCTGTGTGGGTCCAAGTTGCTCCAAACGAGTTACAGCTGCGAAGTCCTTAGTTGGGCAGCAGCTGTAGCTCGTGAAGGTAACTGGAATAAATAGGGGTGGGTCAAGAGCCCAGGAGGAGCCCCTGAGAAGACACACGAAGAACTGTGCTGCAGAGAAGAACAGCTTGGTACAGTATGGGACTTGAGAAATATGAATACAACAGGTTTCAAGACTCTGCACCCTGCTCCTGCTGCTATGACTCTTGGATCAGCCTTCTGAGGTGTCATGAGGATCCTTCCCAACTCAAACAGGGACAGCACAGGGCTCTGCCTTCACCCTCCACCCTCTCCCATCACCCCTGTGAATTCTGTATCTGGGAAGTTCATCTTCAAGCTAAATTTAAACCATCCACACACCTCTTGTGGCCAATGTTCAAAATATCTGCCACCTGACATAAAGCCTGCTAATGACATCTACCCAACACATTGGGATATTAAATCTGGCTTTTCCACAAGTCCTCCCCCATTCTCTTGAATGCCACTCAAAATTCCCCTGTCCTACCTCTCACTCCAGCACCATCCTCATCTCAGCATTTAAATAATTTTTGATTATGTCTCCTGACCTGTTGTAAAACTCAGTCTGCCACTGAGTATGAAAATAAATTTGATTTATTTTCTTTCTCACTTAAAGTATCCCCTGCTTGTCCTCCCTCCCAGGCCCTTTTTTGTCCCCAAACACCTTTTACTCCAAAATTGTTACTTCTGGCTCCAGCCTGGTATTCCAGCCTCTCCAAAGCATCATCATGCTCCCATTCTCTTGCTCATGTGTGGGAAGAGTTTCCAAGAGAGCATAAACTGATTTTTTTGATCCTATTAATCCCCTCCTTAAATTCCTTATTCCCTCCTTTGAATGTGCACAAGCTGCTGGTACTGAGGCCACTGAGCTGAACTGCAATTTTCCCTGACATTAATTAATACAATCACAAACACAATCAAACAGACAACATCTTTTCTCTGAACACAATCCTACCTGAAAACCTTTAAAAAACCCCACCCAAACCAACCCAAAATATTCTTTCAAAAATTCAGTGTGCTGGGAAAAGGTTTCTTTTATGAAAAAACCTGAGGGTTGAGCAGCTTGCTCTGTAAAAGTCCAACAGAAGCAGCTCAGGGAATGATGGAAAAGCTGTTTCCTGCCAATGACGTGGAATGTGCTGGGGAAAAGCACAGATTAGTCAGGAACAGGTGACCTGCACCTCACACTGAGACATTCTGCAGACAGAGAGGCATCATAGAAGCCTTCTGGCATTGTCACCAGAGCTACTAATGGGAGACATTTACTGTCCTAAAAGAATTGTGAGCTCAGTAGAGACTGACAAACAGAATTACTCAAAACCAAATGGCAATTCAAGCACCTGCAGATACAGAACAGGCTGAACCCTTATGACTGGCAAATGCTTTTCACAGACACATTTAAACTGAACATTTGTGAGCTGTGTTTTTGGTCCTGCTACAATTTTTGCTCCTTCACTAAAATCTGAGCAATTAAAGTCTCTTTTCTCCCACAGTTCACAGAAACTCAAGCAACTGCTCAAAAGGACTGAATCACTGACACAGCTGGACCTGTGGGAATGCCAGGGGTAGGATTAAGGCATCTGAGCTCTCCTCTCCTCTTGGACACAGGGAAATGAAGATGGGGAAGTGTTTTAGTCACAGATAAAACACTTTCCATTTATGGATCATTCCCAAACAGACACCAGCACCCTTGGGGATGCCCATGAAACCCTGAGGTGAGGCTGTAGCTCACTGCAGTTCATGGTGCAAGACACTAAATCAGGCTGTTCCGTTGCAGAGCTGGATTTTCCAGCAGCAGAATCTGGAACCCAGGATGTGCTGTGCCACACCAGCACTCAATACACCCCAGTGGGTTTTAAAATCACAATTTGTGGGCTGAAAATGATTGTGT
>WBNQ01047527.1:0-24009 GCA_013401375.1 Spizella passerina | reverse complement strand
ATGGAGATGTCGGCAGCAGCTTTAGAGTTAAAGCTACACTGTGTTTTTCACTTAAAGTGGGATTAAATTCTTCCATTTCACAGCTGGGTGATTGAATTTCCTCTCCCAGTGTGACACAATTTCTGTCTTGGGGTCAGCTGAATTTGCTGGGCAGTTTTTGGGTACCACACTCACTGATGTTAGCAGGGAGAACAATGAATATTCACTCATTTTGAAACAGGAACCTCCACCCTCTACTCCTTCCCCTCTCCCTGAGTTAAAACAATCAGCATTCCCAAACCTTGGAGCTACTCCCATAAATCCTGGCCTGGGAAGTTTTTTAGGTGAATGGGGAAGAAACTTCTTTATCTGGCAATGCCTTTGCCAAGATAATTTGACATCAGGGAGACAAAGCTGTCCCACCTCCTGCCCTGGTGCTTCCCTCTGGGTCCCAAATCTTTTCCTGCCAGACCTTCCCTGGGTACCAAGCACCAGCAACATACCTGCCCTTCATCTCTCACTGGCTCTACATCTCCCTCTTTCCTTCCCCTTACAAATTCTTGGATATAAAAGTGAGGTCTGAGCTCGTAGGAGCTGCTGAGGCACAGCCAAGCAGAACTGGACTAGCAGGGAACTGCAGCTCTGGGAAAGGCACAAATGATCTCACACCTGTTTCCAGCAGTTCCAAAATCACTGTTTCCCTGTAGCAGCAGAATCACTCACTTTTATTTGGATTACACATTTTGTTCAAGTGCCTCCCTGTTATTTAAGTCGGCTGATAAGAGCAGTACAGAAATATCCCAACTTCCAGTGGTGTAATCCTTAAAGCTGTTTAGATAAACCCTCAGGACAGCTCCAAAATGTGCTGGACAACCAATTTACACCACCAGGGGTGCATGGAAATGTTTTGATGCTGCTTTTGCCTCGACCCCCCCAAAATTGGCCAAGGTTTCTGGTTAAAGCACCAAACCAGTGCCACACAGAGCTCTGGGATTAGCAGAGTATTCCCAGAGCTCCTGAAAGAAGGATTCCCATCCATGCCACAGGAATGGTTGATATTTCCAAGGCCCAGAACATCAAATGTTTCCACCACATGCAGCTGGTATGGAGGTGTCCACATTGCATTTCTGCTCTCTCTGGAATTTGTTATCCTAGGGATGATTGATTTCTGCTGCAGTTTTCCTTCCTCAGGACAGCTCTAATTCCATAAAACAAAGAGGATAGCCCCAATTCCATAAAGAAATGCAGCCAGCTATTGCAAGAGCAGCACATTTTAGAGGCCCTGACTTTTCCACACCATCTGACATGCCATTATCACATCCAAAGGTCAGCAGAGCAAGGGGAGAGCACAGAGATTATTACCTAAATAAAACAACCTGGCTTTCAAAAGGTCATCCACATATCCCTGGTGGGTGACAGAGCATTCCAAGTGCTCTTTCTCCAGAGGGAAGCAGCCACCAAGTCTGCCTGGTGTGGTCTCTGTGTGAATAATTCAAGTCTGCAAACAAACAGCAAGTCCCCCTCAATAAACAAAGTCATATTTAGCATTAACCTTCACTTAGGGACATCACCCTGTGTGCTCTCTTGCTGGGCTCTCACATTTTCAAATGATTTCTGAGATGTTTTCTAATTCCAGCCCTATTTATTACAGCAATCAGGAAAATGTGACAGAGCTGGATACAAACTAGCAGTGGCTTCAGGATGGAATGACAAATTATTTAAGGCTGAATGCTGGGAAAAGCAAAACTCTCCAGGAGGAAGAGAAAAAGCTCTTCCATGTTTGAGGCCAAATATTGCCACCTAAAATCTCAATTTTTCTGAATATTAAATGTTGCAGCTCACACAAACTGAGCAGGTATCAATGATCAGTTGTTGCTTCCACACAGCCCTCACCAGAGAGGAGAAGGGCTTTAATTATTTACACAGCTTAAAAGAGATGACTGCAACCTCTGCTTTTTATAGCCCTGAGGAGCTTTTTGCCAGCTTTTTGCACATCCCACAGGATTTCTCCCCAGTCTGGCACCACAGATAGCCGAGGCAAAAGCTGCTTCCCAGATGGTCCCTAATTCAGGGAACGAGGGACAGAGAAAGGGATGGAGCCCCTCAGCACAGCTCCCTGAGGCTGCAAAGCCAGCAAATACTGTCTCTTGGAGGAAAAACTGACATTCCATGCCTTGGTGGATTGTTTCAGCCATAGTTTTCCAGCCCAGCACCAAGTCACATCCTCACTAAATCATCCTCTTTAACTGGCAGCTCCCATTTTGGAACCCTAACTCTGCCAATTTCTCTTCTGGCAGGGGTTAAAATCTATCTCAGTTGTATTTATAAACAAAATAAAACCATCCTTCCCTAATGCCCAGGGCTGTTTTAGCCACACAACCCCAGGGCTGGCTGGATGTCCAACCCAGCAGGCTGGACAGAGACCTGCAGAGGCAGCATCTGCAGGCAAAGCTTTCCCAAGGTTTCCCATCACACCAAAACAGGAGTTTCCATGAAGATAAAATGGTTTCTGCTCCTTTTTAGGGAGCTGAATGGCCAATCCAGCCTCAGTGTTTTCTCATCCTCAGTGGATCAAGACTGTGACCATCACTTGGACCCACACATACCAAAATTGCAACAACCAACTATCATTTCTGGATGGTGGGATCTTGCCTCTACTCTCTCTTCTCTTATCCTTTATTCCTTTTCCTTAGATATCTTCGTACTTTTATATTGATTTATTATCTTTATACTTTTGTATTGATTCATTTCCATAGGTATATAAAAGGGAAAAATATTCACAACCACCCTCTGCAGCAAAATTAAGTCAATGAACTCCTGGGATGCTTTTTTATGAATAAATGGAGTGAGAGAGTGGGTGTAAGGTGAAAACAAGGACATCTCAGGGACTGAAAAAGAGGACTAGGAAAGGGGACTGAAACAAAAGGTTTGGATAGAATCATTCAGGTTGGAAAAGAGCTCTCAGATCTTTGAGTCCTACTGTTAATGAAGCTCTTCATTAAAACACAGCTCCAGAAAGATGAAGGGCTCTGGGGCTGCAAGGACATGGAAAAGCATCGTACACTAAATAAAGGTCCCTGTCCCCTCGAGCCCTGGGAAAAGCAGCTGATCTAGGCTGTGAGTGTCCAGACATTCCCCCAGGGCTGCCATACAGCTGGGATGGGAAATAAAACAAGGGAGAAGTACAGTCAGAACAACCTGCAGAGAGCTTGGAGCAACAGCATGAAGGCACCAGAGTCCAGGCTGACGCCTTAAGTCTTAGCTTTTGTATTTTTCACATTCTGTGCTGCTTTAGTGTGTAACTCTGAGCTTCATATGGAATGTTAGCAAGTTCTCTTCACAGGCTAGTTAGACAAAACAATCCTTCTCCAACTTGAGACCAGGGACAACTGTTACAAGCTCCAGGCCAAAAAGTATAAACAATGGTGAAGAGANTTATTAACCAAACACCTGGACAGAGACCTGCAGAGGCAGCATCTGCAGGCAAAGCTTTCCCAAGGTTTCCCATCACACCAAAACAGGAGTTTCCATGAAGATAAAATGGTTTCTGCTCCTTTTTAGGGAGCTGAATGGCCAATCCAGCCTCAGTGTTTTCTCATCCTCAGTGGATCAAGACTGTGACCATCACTTGGACCCACACATACCAAAATTGCAACAACCAACTATCATTTCTGGATGGTGTGATCTTGCCTCTACTCTCTCTTCTCTTATCCTTTATTCCTTTTCCTTAGATATCTTCGTACTTTTATATTGATTTATTATCTTTATACTTTTGTATTGATTCATTTCCATAGGTATATAAAAGGGAAAAATATTCACAACCACCCTCTGCAGCAAAATTAAGTCAATGAACTCCTGGGATGCTTTTTTATGAATAAATGGAGTGAGAGAGTGGGTGTAAGGTGAAAAGAAGGACATCTCAGGGACTGAAAAAGAGGACTAGGAAAGGGGACTGAAACAAAAGATTTGGATAGAATCATTCAGGTTGGAAAAGAGCTCTCAGATCTTTGAGTCCTACTGTTAATGAAGCTCTTCATTAAAACACAGCTCCAGAAAGATGAAGGGCTCTGGGGCTGCAAGGACATGGAAAAGCATCGTACACTAAATAAAGGTCCCTGTCCCCTCGAGCCCTGGGAAAAGCAGCTGATCTTGGCTGTGAGTGTCCAGACATTCCCCCAGGGCTGCCATACAGCTGGGATGGGAAATAAAACAAGGGAGAAGTACAGTCAGAACAACCTGCAGAGAGCTTGGAGCAACAGCATGAAGGCACCAGAGTCCAGGCTGACGCCTTAAGTCTTAGCTTTTGTATTTTTCACATTCTGTGCTGCTTTAGTGTGTAACTCTGAGCTTCATATGGAATGTTAGCAAGTTCTCTTCACAGGCTAGTTAGACAAAACAATCCTTCTCCAACTTGAGACCAGGGACAACTGTTACAAGCTCCAGGCCAAAAAGTATAAACAATGGTGAAGAGAGAAATATGACAAGGATGGGACTTCATAACCTAAAGCTGTAATTGTACAATTAACTCCAACATGCAAATGGAGCAGAACTTATCAAAGTGAGAGACCCCATGACAGGGTGTGCATTTTGTGCCCATTTTGGTTCACCTTGGGTGCAGCCCTGGCTGGGCTCTTGTGCTGCCCGAGGTGGATCCATTCACTTTAACTCTTCCCCAAGCTCCTTCCATGGGTGTTTTGGATTGGAAGAAAATGGCAGCAGGAGGAAAAGTTGTCATCCCCTCATCCTAACAAACCCTTTGTCCTGCTTAAAATACAAATACATGGCACGGCCACGCCAAGCTGTGAAATATTTTAAGGTTTGTTGGTTATTCTGATGTCTCAGGTTTTAGCTTTTATATTTTTCAGGTTCTGTGCTGCTTTAGTGTGTGGGTCTGAGCTTCACATTAAGGGATGGTGAGCTCTCTGCACAGAGCAGGGAGACAAAACAATTCCTGCTCTAGCTGGAGACCAAGGACAAATGATCCAAATCTCAGCTCCAAGAGCACAAACAACGTGGGCTGGAGAGAGAAAAACAAGGATGGGACTTCATAACTGGAAGCTGTAACTGGACAATTAACTCCAATATGCAAATGAAGCAGAACTGATAAAAGTGAGAGACCCTGTGCTTGGTTGTGCATTTTGTGACCATTTTGGTTCACCTTGGGCGCAGCCCTGGCTGGGCTCTTGTGCTGCCCAAGGTGGATCCATGGAGGAGATCCTTGTAATAAATCCCTGCTTTGTTCTTTAACTCTGTCCAGCCTCTGTTCTAGGGCAGCCTTCTCAAGGCATCAAGGCTTCAGCTGGGGATCAATCCCAAGCCCTGCTGCCACAGGAGATGGGCACTGGGAGCCAGCAGGGAATGTGATAGGAGGACTGGGACAGTGATCTGGGGACTGTGCTCGGCTGGGCACAGCCAGGCAGTGCCAGCTGTCCCAGCTGGGTGACAAGGGACACCTCAGTGGTGTGGCTGTGCCACAGCCCTGCCATGGAAAGGAGCCACCAGCTAGAGAGGAACCTCTCCAGCCTTGGTAAGGGTCCAATAATTGCACGGGATCAATGCCAAGAGTTCCCAGGTTGGGATGAGCCCAGCAGGAGGGATTGGTGTGCCCTGAGCAAAGGGGGTCACTGAACCTCGCCCCACTTGGCACCACCAGCTGCAGCAGAAGCCACCCTCCTGCGTCCTCCTGGATTTATGGAAGCTGCTGGAGTGGCTCCATCTGGAAGCAACCTACACTGAGATAATCCTGATGATTTGGGCATCTCCTTCATGCCCTAAATGCCACCATGGCTGGGCCTGGCACTGGGACATGAGTACTGCTCTTCTGGACTCCCATTTCCTCAGAGCATGAAGCAAATTTTCCTCTCTCCTTCCCTTTTTATGAGGCAACTATAATATCCATTAGTTAATTAATTCATTAAGTCATTTGAATACATTCAAGGAGTAGAATATTATAATTCATAATATAGTCAGCACAATCCTATAATTAAAATCATAGCCTACAATTAAAATCTTGGTCGCAAAGATGACGTGTCTGCAATTGCTGATTTAAGAGAGGGAACACCAAGGATGGACATTAAAGGGAACTGCCAACCCCAAGCTGACAAAAAGCAGGAAAATGCCTCTAAAATAAGAATAAACTCAATAAATAGCTCAGCTCCTCCAGGCCTGGAGGACAGATGGATACATGGAAAGATATTCCAAGCCTGTAACTTCTGCCTAACATCCTCTCAGCCATGCCCTGAGCTCTGTGACTCCAGGAATGTGCTTCAGCTTGGAAATGGAAAAAAAAAACCCAGTGCCACTAATTTTGTAGACATTTACAGTCCTAAAATGGTTTGGGTTGGAAGAGACCTCAAAGCCCAACCTCTTCCACCTCCTATTACACCAATCCTGCCCAAGCTGGCCTTGGTCATCCTGATCCATTTGATCCACAGGAGGCATCCCAAGGCCTTTTCCCAGCTGGCAGTGAGCTCTGAAAAGGAGATGGGAGCTAAAAAAAGACAAGCAAAAACATTCCATGGGATTTGCATAAAGCCTCACAAACCTGCCCACGTTTTATGTTCCCAGTTCTTCCCTACCACAAACCTCCCCTTGGAAAAAATAGGCCCTTGAAGGACAATTAGCTGGAGCTAATTAACTGCTGCTTGCAAAGGAATCCAGGTTAAACTTGCTACCAAGGAGACTTTTCTCCCAAGGAGTTTTGCCTTGAGAGGTAACTCTGGAACACCAAAACTTTCTGGAAGGGCTCACAATTCCTCTGGGGTCTCTCCTCAAGGAACTTTACAATTTTTCCCTCCTCTATCCATCTTTCTGCTGGCTTTCAAGGAGCCCAGCAAACAGGAATATGGAATTTAACTGCTAAATACTCTATTTTTCAATGGGGCATTCCTTTTTTTGGATGTTTTTCCAGGCAAACAACACTGATCCTTCCTGCTTTGTTTGAGGCAAAATTTCAAGATGTGACAATAATGTCACTGTCACCCCCATTCTGCAGTGACAGGGCTCCAGCATGGGCCTCTGACTTTAAAGATAAAAAAGTTGCTATCAAAATTAATTGGTTCAGCCTTTTAGGGAACAATTCCTCCATCAGCAGGGCCCTGCCCTTCCATTGGGATGAAATACTTGGCATTAGAAGCAAAGGACTGGAGAAGATGAAAGCTCCAAAATGTGAAGGTCAAAACCCAGTGGTTCCCAAAAGGAAGAGTTTATTCCAAAGAGGTCCCAAACTGCAGCTTCCCCCTCATAGTGCAGCAGATCCTAAAATTCTCTGAACTACCATCAAAATCTCCTCAAACTGCATCCCCAATGTTCCTGGGATAATAAATACTCAAGAATACAGCTTAAATTATAGATGTGGGAAGGGCACATTTTTCTTGGTGCTAATGGGTTGTGGTGGCACCTTCAAAAATCTTCTGTGACCATGACATTGTTTATGGCCCAACCCAAAATTCCCCAGTTTTATTCCCAATATTTTCTTCCCTTCTGCTCCGATGGAAATCAATATAATCCAAATAGAAACACTCAAAAATTAATATAAAAATAATTGAATGACCCTGGAATATTTGGGATCATCTGTGTGAAGCATTCCATGCCCCAAACCCCCTTTTTGTGGGGGATGATAAAGGAAGGTGATAGTCTCACACCTTTTTAATTGGGTCAAAAAGAATTTAGGGAATTTAACCTTTTTAATGGAACTCTTTATCAGAAGGAATCTTACATTTGATCTGAGGCAGAGAAATATTATTCCAATCTAAAATGCAACCCTTTAGATACCTTAAAATTAATTAAATATTTCAAACATCTCTCAAACATAAGAGAAATAATCTATGGGTATTTTGCAGGATTAACAAGTTTTGCTAATGAACTGAGGACTTTTGAGATGGATCTTAGTTTCTGAAACAGACCAAGAGTTATTTTTAATCAATACTTAATTGGGAATTCTCACTTTCCCTCCACAGAGGTGCCCAATACCTTCAGCAGACACCATTCCAACCCCTGTGGTTTAATGAGAAGTTTCTATGTATAACCCCATTGGAATCTGCAATTTAAGCAGTCACTCAGAGCATTTGACTTTGAGAAAACACTTCCCCCCTTCTTTAATGTGCTATGAAAAAAATCCCCATAAAAGCAAAATAATTGAGAGGGAGCAAAAGTAAAGAAATTTTGTATAGAGCAAATTTAATTTTCTTTTCAACAACTTCTGCTTTTCAATTGTGTTTGGTTGATATTGAGCATCTCCCAAAGAAGAACAGGATCCTCTTGAAAAGCTTTAATCATTGGGATAGAATCAGAGCTCAAAGATTACAGATTAAAATCAAATTGCAGCTCAAGAATTAATAAAAAGTGGGGGTTTTAAAAATATTTTAATCTAATACTCTACATCTCCCTTCTGAAAGGAATGAATATTTATTGTGGATTTCAGATTAATATATTGCTTCACATCAAGGCAGCTCTAGTTTTTATCCTCAAATGACAAATTCCACTGCCCATCCTTTGTCTCAGAACATGTTTGACTTTGGAACGTATTTGAGAAAAGTCAGAGCTCTCGAAAGAAATGAAATGCCTTCAACAACAATTCCCTCAACGACAATTCCCTCAAGTGCAGTTCCAAGATCTGGAGTTTCTCACCTCACAATATATTTCTCACCTCAATATTTCAAGAGGATTTCTGGATTCAAATATTGTGATTGAGCAGGACCTTGGGACCACCTGGCTTTGGAGGAGATCCATCTCCATATTCATGGGGAGAACCAGGGAGACACAGGAGGAAAATTCCTCCATCCACAGGGGGAATCTCTCCTTTTTAAGCACTTTGGTATTATTGCATGGAGAACAAGGAGGGGTTTTTGGGAATTCCAGTGGTGCACATCAACAAACAGAAGTTTGAGACTTGATGCTGAGCACTTACTTTGCTTTTGCTTCTGCATCCTCATAGGCTTTGTTGGAAACATCATCCAGGCCCCCGATCAGGTGCTTGAAGGAGCTGTAAAGACAAAAGGACACTTTGAGAGGAAAATCACAGAAACACCAAGGCTGGAAAATACCCTGAAGATCATCCAGTCCCACCAGGTTCACCACTGAACCTGAAGTGATTCCACCTGGGAGCCAAGAAATCCAGAGTGGCTTTTTGGCAGCAATCAGGGGTGGATCTCAAACATGGTGACCCACCAGGTGACCCACCAGGCCCAGGCCTCAGGAATGCTGGAGATGCAGAAACCAACGCCAAGAAGATCCAAAATTATTTATCAACCCACTGAAAGGGCTGCTAAAGGTTTTCACCCTCCAGTTGAAGTTTTAGAATAAATGTGGCTGGTGGGGGCACCTCAACCACCACATCCCTGTCCTCCAACCAGGAACCCTGTCAATCCCTCTGCTTCCAAAGTGAAATTTTCATTTCTGGATCGCAGCTTTCTCATCTTCAGAGAAAAAGCATCCAAAAACACATCAAAGGGGGTTCAAACTGAAAGAGAGGGAATTCAGGTTGGATATTGGGAAGGAATTGTTCCCTGGGAGGGTGGGCAGACCCTGGCATAGAATTCCCAGAGAAGCTGTGGCTGCTCTTGGATCCCTGGCAGTGCCGAAGGCCAGGCTGGACAGGGCTTGGAGCACCCTGGGACAGTGGAAGGTGTCCCTGCCATGGCAGAGGGTGGCACTGGATGATCTTTAATATCCCTTCCATCCCAAACCATCCTGGGATTCCATGAAAAACCAGAAATTACTAACTGAAATCAATTAATCCCTTGAAACAAAAATATTCCAGATGAAAAGCTACTTTTTACTGTCCAATTCCAGTATTCCCAGTGGGTCTGTCCCACGCAGGTTTTCTTTTTTCCAAGGAAGAAGAATTTGAAAATATGAACTGCTGCAAGCCAGAGTCTCTTGACTGATCTCTGCTCACAAATGAAAATCCTGCAATTCTTCTGTGCTCCTGACACTCCTGAGGCACGAAACACAGAGCTCAAGAAAAGGAATTGCTCTAAGCTGACAAAAAATGAACTAAAACATTGAAAAAAATAAAAGAAAAAGCCACATTTCTGACATAAGGAATAAGAAGGGGATGTTTAATATGGCCCTTTCTCAAGGAGGATTTGGAGGATCAAAGAGAATGAATGGCACTGAGCAGGTGAGGAAAATCCAGGGCAGCTGGGGAAATGCAGTGTCCTGCCAGGCACAGGGTGAGCTGGGATCATCAGTGTTCCTGGGATGGGAACAGTGGGACCCTGGGTGGCTCAGACACACTGACAGTCCCAAGAGGGTCCTTCAGGAGATGCCTGACCCTATGGAATGCACCCCAGGGATGTGTGGAGATGGCACTTACAGCAGAACCAAGGAAGGCACAATGATCCCGTTGGAAAAAGCCAGATTTTCCCCATCACTGTGGGGCACAGGAGGTGACAAATGGGAGAGCTGGTTTGGATCTGGAGCTGCTGGAAGGGCTTTTCCAGAGGAATTCTCCTTCCTGGGGCTATTCCAGAGCTGTGTGCACACAACCCTGTGCTCTGGCCCTGCTGGAGCAGGGAGGTGCCACCAGGTGCCCACTGTGTGCCCTTCCAAAACTGACCCATCCTGGGATTCTCTGCTGGGAATTACAGCTCAGGAAATGCTCTCTGCCCACACCTATTTCCCCAGTCCTTCACTCCACTTAATTCATTAAATTTCAAATCATACAATCAAGGAAATAATTTTTGCAAGCAAATTAATTAATTCATTAATGAGGAAGAAAAGGCACAAACCCTTTGCTCTCACATAAACTCATGTTAGTGGGATTTACCCAATCTAATAACAAATATTTTTATTATTAGGACATGTTAACAATGGGAGTAACTTTTTAACCCCCAAATTCCTTGCTTAGCAGTGAAAACAGGAACAACTCAGCTCCTTCAGCACCTCAGGTTTTATCTTCCTGCTGCAGAAATGTGCCACGAGATGAAGCCAAACCTTGCAAGGTGACAGTGAGACAAAAGCAGGATTGGGGTGTTAATGCCTAAATTGCACCCCAAACAGGTATTTAGGCAATTAATTAACACAGTAACACCATCCTGGAAGGCCATAAGACATCACCTAAGGCCTAAATTGTGATTTAGGCTTGATTTGCTTAGGAAAATGTGGCAGGGTTAAACCCCCCCTTTTTTTGGCAATGCAAATAAATCCTTTCGAGTGAAACAGCAAAGAAGAAAAAGTCACTGAAAGGAGCAACAACAGTTTCTCTAAACCCCTTAATTTTTATTAAAATTTTTAAGCCAGATTTAGCATTGGGCAAGCTATCAAAGTTCACTTGAGTCCCTTTTTTATTGCTCATCTCAACGTTGTTGAAGACTCAGCTCAGTCCCAGAATTCAATCAGAAACTGCTCAGGTTTTTTTCTCCCCGTGGCCTTTTCTCTTCGTTTTTTCTATTCTCTCCTCATAACCAATTTTCTCCATGGATAAACTTTGCTCTGACTGGGAGAAACAGCAGAGCAGCAAACCCTAAAATCTCCACTGAAAGAGCTCGGCTCAGCTTATATGGGGTCAGTCATGCCAGGATAATACTTTTTTATTTCATTTTTCTCCAATTTCCCTTGCCAGGAGGGCCGATCCAATAACCTTTGTTGACACCTCACAGCTCTCCCTGAAAAAAAAACCCAAACCCAAGCTTTGAAACACAGACAAAAATGGGAAATGCAAAGTGGAAAGACAGAAAATAGCTGAAATATTTAAAATGTTGCCTTTAAAAAGTGCATCCTCTTGATATGTGCAGCTGAAGAAGACAAGAATCTGGAAAAACAGCATTTGGAGTAAATTCCAGGTAATTCTGTAACTCTCTGTCAGCAGCAGCTGGGCTTTGAGTTGTTCTGGCTCTGATCCATCAGCTCCTCTCTCTCTCCATTTGCATGAGGCAATTTTGTCCTCCCAACACCCACAGTGTTGCTAAATCTCCGAGCTCCAGGAAAACGTTGTTGGCACCATAAATAAATTATATGGAGGGGAAAAAATTCCATATAAATAAAAGATGAACCCGAATCAACCTCGGTGTAAATATTCCGACAGTTCAGGAGCAGCCACAAACACTTTCTCAGTTTCAAGAGGTAGGTGTGAAAAAAAAAAAAAAAGAATTATAGAGTGGCACCAACTTGTCCCTGAGGGTGCCAGGGATGATCCAAACGTCAGGAATGAGTCTGGAGCCTTTCCCTCCTGTTTTCTCTCCATACAAAGGGGCTGCAAGTGAAGTCTGTCTGTGCATCTTTATTCAAACTGATCCACAGAGCAGATGCTCAAGGCGTGTCTGCACTATTTTTATCAGAAGACCTTTTACAGACAAGTTCCTAAAAGACCAATCCATCAAATCCAGCACATATTTGTTAACTTTTCCCCAAATGTACTTCTGGAACAAATCTAATAATGCCTCCAAGGAGCCTGGAAATTCACCAGGATGAGCTCTGACAAGGCCAAGCTCAGAACAATTTGGAGGCAGCACCATCGAGCAGCTCCCAGAGTCACTTTTTTCCCAGAGGATGAATTCCTGCAGTGCCACCACAGGAAAAACTTCATTAACATCAGCCTTGATCTTGTAGGGTCAAGGCAAGTCCTAAAGACAGAAAGTCCATGAATTGTAATAAAAAAAAACCAAAAAAAACACTTGGAAATAAAAATGCCTTAAAGCCATCTGAGAGGTGCTGTAAAATATTAATGTGTGTTCCCAGAGTGGAGGTTTGAGCAGCAGGAAATGCTGGGGCTGCAATGAGCTGTGTGGCTCCTCAAGTACCCAAAGGCTTCTCCAAATTCCCTCAGATGGTCAGATATCCAGCTTGACTTTTTTGTCACAATTCCCATGAAGGCTGTGTGGAGTTTGTTGAAGTTTCCAAGCCAATTCCATAAGCCCATGGTTGGGTCTGTGCTCCATGGCAGGAAAAACATTGGATGCATCAACCCCAGCTCACCAGAGAGGTTGAGCATGGAGCCTTGCTGAGGTCCCTCACAGGGCTCCCACCTCATTTCCTCAGCCTTGTCACCCTCTCACTTCATTCTCTCCACTGGACTATGGTGCCTCCTCTTCTGTGTTGAAATTTTGATGATAATGGGAAATTCCTTAGAATATTTCCTGTCTGAATTCCAAATTCTTTCTTTCAAATACACCTGACCGGGTAGGACTACACAATTTTTTGTCTTCCTGCCTTGGGGGACCAAAATGAATGGTGCTCCCAATTGGAACCATAGAATTCCTAGAAGAGTTTGAGTTGGAAGGGACCTTAAAGCCCATCCAGTGCCATGGGCAGGGACACCTTCCATTATCCCAGGGTGCTCCAAGCCCCATCCCAGCCTGGCCTTGGACACTTCCAGAGATCCAGAGGGATCCACAGCTTCTCTTAGAATCTGTGCCAGGGCCTGCCCACCCTCACAGGGAAAGATTAAGAGGATTAAGGACCAAATCCCACTGAAATTCATTATTCCAGTAAAGGAAAGGACTCGAAAACACAACTGCAAGATGGAAAAAATGCCAATGCTTTTTGTAATGAATATTTTCAAGACAAGGACAAGTGGGAACAAAGTTCATGGGATGCAACAAATGCTTCCTGTGGGTTGTTTTCACTGTTAGATCAGGATTTTGCTCATTCCTATGCCAGAAAAGGGTGCTGGAAATGCACTTTGCAAAGCACATCTTCCCAGATTGGCAAAAAAAGCTGTAATACTTTTTGAGAGTCTTTGGGGTGTTTTTGAGACTGGAAGAGCCCTCTTGTTACACAAGGAAATTAAAAAGCAAGGCAGCACCAACATCATCTGGTAATTAAAGACCCATCATGAGCTCCAGTTTGACTTCCCTCATGCTATTTCCCACTCCTGCTGCTTCAGCCCTGTAGCCATTTTATACATATTTTATAAATTCCAGAGATCCTTTTAGGCAAAGCATTCCCCCTTGTCAGGCTTAAGCAATTCTCTTCTCAAACCCAACTTAAGCAATTCCCTTCTCCAACCCAACTTAAGCAATTCCGTTCTCAAACCCAACTTCAACCCAACTTAAGCAATTCTCTTCTCCAACCCAACTTAAACAAATCCCTTCTCCAACCCAACTTAAGCAAATCCCTTCTCTAACCCAACTTAAGCAACCCCCTCCTCCAACCCAACTTAAACAATTCCCTTCTCAAACCCAACTTCAGCAATTCCATTCTCCAACCCAATTTAAGCATTTCCCTTCTCCAACCCAATTTAAGCATTTCTCTTCGCCAACCCAATTTAAGCAATTCTCTTCTCAAACTCAACTTAAACAATTCCCTTCTCTAACCCAACTTGCCCAGAGCTCCTGGCTCATCCCTGTGATGAAAGTTTCCAATATTATTCACCCCCAAACTACAAACCCTGCAGAAGCTAAACCAGCCCTAAAATTGCTGGGAAAATTGGCAAATTCAGAGCCAACCCAACTTAAGCAATTCCCTTCTCCAACCCAACTTAAGCAATTCCCTTCTCCAACCCAACTTGCCCACAGCTCCTGTCTCATCCCTGGGATGAAAGTTTCCAATATTATTCACCCGCAAACTACAAACCCTGCAGAAGCCAAAACAGCCCTAAAATTGCTGGGAATATTGGCAAATCCAGAGTTAGGCTTATGAATCCCTTAGGAATAATTTCCTATGGCACCAAGGTGTGACTTTGTTAATGAGATGTGGCAACTGGAACAATTTTTGGATGCCTTGGGAAGCTTTTCACAAGGAATTTAGAAGAGTTATCCTGCTGTAGTAATTCCAGTGGGTGATGCTGGTCAGTGAGGCTGGAATTCTCCAGGAATTCCATGTGTTAAGGTCTTTTCCCATCACTTGTGTTTTTTGAAATTGCAACGCCAGCTTTGCTGAGCTGCTTCAGATGGGGACACCCACAGAGCATGGAAATTGCTGCTTCAGTGGTTCCATCTGATTAAGCAAAGACCTTGTCTGGGAAAAGGAAAATATTTGGCAGCTTCAGTGGCTTGTGTCACCCCTCCTGCTGCAGGGAACAAATTCCAGCTGCAGGGAACACCCACTCCCTGCTCCCACTGCCGCCTCCTGTGTCACTCAGCGTTCTCATCCACCACCACAACCCAAAAGATGTAAAAATTTGCTCTGTCTGGATATAAAAAATTGGTTCTTTTTTTTCTCAACCAATTTCCCAAATTGCCACAAGTCCTGGGAGTTTATCTCCACATGAAATGATGCTCCTGCTGTTGTCATGCCTATAAAATAACAGCCTAAGGAAGAGCTGGGACATGAAATTCAGCCCTGGCCAGGACACAGGACAGCCTGCTCTGAGCTATAAATAGGGCTATCAATAGGGTCACTTTTCTTGCCCTATAAATAAGAATTTTTTAAATAGTGTTACTCTGCTAATTGCACAGTGTTAATAGAATCTCTGAGGTAGATTAACCACAGCTTCATCAGTTTAAATTTAACTTGTACTTCCTCACTATTTCAAGGGCATTGTATGCTGAGGACAAGGCACAGGAGACAAGGAAAGGAACATTTTTGGGAAATTATCAGGAATGGGTGACTTGAATTATTTGGGGTTTTAACTCTCATAGCGCAAACCAAAAATACCTGCTGCAAAAGTGTAAAAATAAAAAGTGTAAATTATTCATTGCTTTTTATTTCTCTGAATTAATGATTGCTAAATTATCTAATTATTAAAAGCATAAAGATTATCAAAATATTATCAAATTCTTCTTCCTCTCTTTGTCCCACAGCATGAGAAGGGAGGGTGGAGGTTTTACCTACCAGACTGAGAAAGGAGCCCTCAGGTGTTCCCCACCTGTGTTCAATGGACAGACCCTGGGTTTTGCAATTAGGAATGAATTAACATAAATCAGAACTTATCAGGATTACTGAAGGTTTTTCCCAGCTCAGCCTGTACAGAACACTGAATTTCCAGAAACGGAGGCCTGTGAGATAACACAAACCACTGGTGTCCCAGCAGGATTGAGGGGATGGAGACCAGCCCTAAAAGAGCAGAGAATCCCATCTCTCACCAGAACACAAGAGGGGCTCCAGAATCACTTCTAGGGATCCACAGGGATCATGGATCCAGCTCCTGGCCCTGCTCAGACACTCCAAAAATAATCCACACTGCTCTAAAAGCTCCAGGCCCACAGGTGGGTCCCACATACTTCAAAAATCCAATGGATTTATTTTCTTTTCCAACATCAGCAATTTTTAATCATTATTCCACAGTTTCTGGCTCCCTCCTGCAGGTTCCTTGGGGCTCCTGCATGGGGGGAGGCAGTGAAATTCTATTCACCCTCTCTGTGGGTTTCACAGATCCATAGCACACTCCCATGGAAATATTCCCATCGTCTTGGGAGGGTCCATGCCTTGTGCTGGTCTGTGCCAGTGCTGCACAACAGCAAAACCAGCCCAGGAATCATGTTCCATTTTTATGTATTTTTTTTCATCCCATTCCCAGTAACTCCCAGTGATTTGCAGCACTGGAGCATCCAGGCACAGTTTTTGCTGGATTAACTCCCCTTAATTCTCTCAAGCTTCCTGTATAAATTATTATTTTACTCTCGTGATCTCCGGCATCTCCTCTGAGTGACAGAGCTCCCAGCAGGGCCGTGGCCTTCTCCCAAGGACTCTCCATCCCCACATGGACTGGGATAACACCTTGCTCCAACATTTGCCAGGAGCAAATGCTGTGGAATTTCCACAGTAATTCCAGCTCCTCCTCTATTTCCATTTGGTCTTTTTGTGGTTCTAATTGTCACTACTGAGTTTTGTAATTGTCACTGTTGAGTTTTCTAATCGTCACTGTTGAGTTTTGTCTCACTGATTTAGGGGCACCTTCCCTCCACTCATCAATTCTGTGACTTTATCACCCCAAATTAAGAAGCCACTCTGGAGAAGATGATCCAAGGCTCTCATTAAGCTCTGGGAAAGGTTTAAACTGGAGTTTCCCCCCAGCCCCAGGCTGAAGGAGGAACTTACTCTCTGTCTATGACCAGACAAGTGACCGCTTCAGCTGCGATGACGTTGGCTGTCCTGACATCCTCCCTGCAAGAAAAAACACATTTCTCCAGTTATTTCCATTACAATCTTCTGATTTCCAACACACAGGGCTCTTCAAGCGCTTTGAGGACAAATTTCTGGCTTTCACAGCTTTTCCTTGCTGTTTTCATCATCCATTTAGGCTAATAAAAGACTAGAATTCCAGGACTAATAAAAATAATCATTTTAATTCATTTTAATCAGGTCGTTTTGGTGTCCCAGTGTTTAAGAGTCAGTGCTGCATTTTCTAGGCTCACTTTATTCCAATTTCCTCCAACTTTTCCATGTTCCAAGGTTAAGTGGATTATAGTCACACCCCTCTTTTGCATACCCCTCATTCATTTAGGCTGGAACACCACTCTAAGTTCCAGTGAGGCAGAAAATCAGATTTACAGGTGCTGTTAGGAATAGAAATTCCCATTTAAAGACTGGAGGCATTAAAACAGGAATATGGTTAAAAAAGGGTGATGCACTTGCATTCTCCCTCTGAGGTCATCATTAATTAACTTTAATTTCTTTATGTTCGTACTTTTATAGCAGAGCAAGCAAAAATACATTAATACTCCAGCCTGTGCTGTAATGCTGACTCTGAGTCTATTTGGACTGGAATTAAGTGTGTATTCCTGCTAATTAACCCCACTGATAAATCACATTGTGCTAATTTAAAGCAATGAGAAAGAAGTAGTGGAATAGAAGTGGATAATTATCCCTATTAACTCCTAAAACTTGGGTAAATACAGAGAGGATAACGAAGGATAATATTGAATTCCTCATTAAGTTGCTGTAGCCAGCTTTTGACAATATATTGATCCATTAAAATGAGAATTCAAACTTGTTGGTGTCCACTAATTCCCATTAAAACTCAACACATTTGTCCCATTATCCCAGATGCCACAAAAATACATTTATCCCTGTAAATTTATGGATCACAGAAATGATTTGCTTACTGTTTTATACTTAGATGATTACAGACCAGGAAAATACAATAAAATTGGTGGCCTGAGCTCCAACATTTTCGATAAAATTGAAAATGAGGTATTCAGATGCACAAGGGACTGTTGTAATTTCTGTTAACTTCTATTAATCCATTCTTTTCTAGAAGGCGACTTTGGCCAGCAGCTGCAGCACAGGCAGGTACAGAAGTGGCATTAAAGGTCAATGAAAGCTTGGAAGTGCAAGGCATTAATTGGGAAAGAAATTACTAAGAGGGGATTAAAGGCAAGAGCAACCACCAGCAAGTGCCCAGCACTAAATGAGAGAGCAACTACTTCAAGTAGGTGACACTAAACACAAAAATAATTACTACAAGTGCACAGAACTCAGTGCAGAAGTTGCTATTGCAGGTGCATGCTATTAAGTGCAATGAGTAATTACTACAAGTCCAAGAGTAATTCCTACCTAAAATGAGAGAGTAATTCCTACCTAAATGAGAGAGTAACTACTCCAAGTAGGTGGCATTAAACACAAAAAATAATTACTACAAGTGCACAGAACTCAGTGCAGAAGTTGCTATTGCAGGTGCATGCTATTAAGTGCAATGAGTAATTACTACAAGTCCAGGAGCAATTCCTACCAGTGCACAGCATTCAGTGGAAAATTAACCACTAGGAAGTGCACAGCTTTAAATGCAGAAGGAATTACTACAGGTGCATGGCATTAATTGCAATAAGTAATTACTACACGTGAACTGCACCAAATGCAAGAGCAATTACAATAAGGGCACAGCACTAAATGTAATAATTACTATAATTACTACAAGTGCAAAGCATTAAACCCAGAAGTTACTACTGGTAAATGCACAGAATTGAAGGGAAAAGTAACCACTAAAAGTGCAAGACATTAAATACAGAAGTTACTACAAGTGCAAGGCATTAAATGCAACAAATAATCATGGTATTAACTGAAACAGTAACTACTACAAATGCAGAGCATTAAAAACAAGGTAATTACTCCCAGTGCGCAGCATTAAATGAAAAACTAATTACTAGTAAATACATGAAAAAAACTAATAAGTACCCAGTGCAAAATATTAAATGCAGAGGTTACTCCCAGTAAATGCAGAGCTTTAAAGGCAAAAGTAACTACTACCAGTGCAACAATAAGTGAAAATACTGCATTAAATGGTTAAAAAATAGTAAAAATGGTTAAAAAATGGTAAAAAAACAGGTAGTTTAATTACTACAAGTGCATTAAACACAAGTAATTATTTCAACGGCACAGCACTAAGCAGCTATTAGAAGTGCAATGTGTAAAACAGAAGTTATTGACAATTAATTAATTAATTAATTAATTCCTGGCAGTGCCCCACCACCCCCTGTGGCCATAGGGAAGAGAGGAGAGCACTGACTCGGACACTGCCTGCCCTTCATCCCCTTCCTCCTCGTCCTCCTCAGAGCTGCTTCCCGAAAATCCGTGTTCCTCATCCGTGGAGCTGCCCTCACTCCCCGAGCGCTCCATGGCCCCGGCTGCTCCCTCATTCCCCGGGACACTGCTGATCCCCTGCAGCCCCCAGCTCTGTGCCAGCTCCCCCAGCCAGGGCTGGGCACCTGCACAGAGGGCACAGCTGCTGCGGGGGAAACCCAAGAGGGGAGGATTTGGGAGCCCTCAGGACATCCTTGGCTGTGGAAAAGGGCCAGAAACGCCAGCAGGAGACCTCGTGTGCCCTTTTCAGCTCCTTAGCCCTGCAGTGGAATTAGGTGGCGACAAAATCCACATTCCTAAATGTTCCCAGAACTATAGGACACGAAATAACACAGTGCGGATGTGCAAGGTAAAAGAGAGTTTTTTAATTTCTGACTCCAACATTTATAGATTTCCAAAAGTGACAGTGGATTGGAGGGTGACAGTGTCACCTCTCCAATGACACTGGACAAACCAACAGCCCACCAAATTTTCCTCCTCTATAAAAGAACGCAAAACAATAAGTTATTTACATAAAGTGTGTGAGAAAGTTGGTCACAAGAACATCAGAAGGGTTAGAAAATCTTAAAAAACTCAGGGTGAGATGCCACCACACCAATGGAAACATGAGGATGTTATTTAAGGGATGAAATGTACGGATCTGTTTTCCTCCTTGGAATTGTCATCTCCAATGACACTGGAAAAATCAACAGCCTAGCAAATTTTCCTCCTCTACAAAAGAACGCAAAACAACAATTTATTTATAGAAAGTGTGAGAGAAAGTTTGTTACAAGAATGTAAGCATCAGCAGGCTTGTAAAATTTTAAAAAATCAGGGTGGCATGCTGCCACACCAATGGAAACATGAGGATGTTATTTAAGGGATGAAATGCACAGATCTGTTTTCCTCCTCGGAATTTACAGCCAACTTCACCGCACTGGGAAGTTACAACAATTTTGCTTCTGACAAGCTGTCAACAACTCAATTTAAGAAGAGATAAGTTTATACTTCAGCCTCTGTCTCATGGTTTTACCAAAGGCTGCCATAATTTGCTCTCAATGGAAAAATGTTTGAGGTGATTCCCAATTTTTTTTTGCCTTTTTTTTTTTGCCTTCCTACATCCCCAAACTGCTTGAAGTCCTGCTCCAATACCTTCTCCCATAGCTCCCACTGCTCCCAATCCCTTGGACAGGGACTCCACCTCTGCCCTGGCCAGTCAGTTCAATGTTTGACAGCCCTTCCTATAAAGGAATTTTTCCCAAAATCCAGCCTAAACCTCTTCTGGTGCAATTTGAGGCCCTTTCCCCTTGTCCTGTCCCTGTTCCTTGGGAGCAGAGTGTGACATCCCCTGGCTGTCCCCTCCTGGCAGGGAGTTGTGCAGAGACACAAGGGCCCCCCTGAGCCTCCTTTGCTCCAGGCTGGTGGCATCCCAGCAGCATCTCCTGGGAGATTTTTACTTTCAGAACCCTCAGTTCCATAAAGACAGAGCAGAATTTCCTTGACCAACAGAGCCTTGAAAGACCTGAGGCCTCAGCTTCATAAATATTCCAGTCAATTATCACAAACAGCTCCTCTTTCTTTGTAAATCTTGTTGTACAACCCTTGGCAGGGCTTAAACCTTTCAGCTGGAGCCACTGGGAGTAAAAATATATTTTAGGAGCTAACAAGATGCTCACAAGGCATAAAACAAAGTATTAGAGGGAGCTGGTACATTTTCTATTTGAAGAGTTGTACATTTGGCGTATATTGAGTAAAAAATGGTAAAATAGTATTTTTGAAGCTCAACAAGCTGAACTGCTGTCCTCTAAGAAATGTTTTGTTTTCCCAATATCCATGAAGCTTAAATCACATGGCGTTTTTGCTACATGTCCTCAAATTGGGCTACCTTGCAGTCAAATCCCTCCTGTTGTATTTCATTCCCTTTTAGGAGTGAGATTTTAATGCCTTAAGGAATTTTTACAAGATTTTTTATGAAATGGCTTTTCAAGTGCAGCTTTTTCTAATGGCACTTTTTATTAGTTTCACATTAAAATCTATAAAAGTTTAGTAGAGCATGCTGTGTTTATTAATCCCAGCGATGTATTTTTACATCAAAGCCAATAGCAAATGGATGTTGGGTTCTCAGGAAGATGAAAAGTTGGAAAGCCAAACTTTGGTCTGTGTGGGGTGGATTTCACCCATGGAAATCAGGCAGATCCAGGTATTGATGCAGACATGGATCACAGAGTTCATTAAAATTGGAGAAGAACTCCAAAGTCATCAAGTTCAGTCTTTGACAAGGCTTGGAGCAGCCTGGGACAGTGGGAGGTATCCCTGCCATGGCAGGGGTGGCACTGGATGGGCTTTGGGGTCCCTTCAAACCCAAATCATTGTGTGACCTCATTGGCACAGCCACATCCAGTTCTTTCCTCATATTCACCATTTCCTTCCCTAAAAATGAGGATAAAACCTCATTTCTTAGCTCAAGAAACTGGAGAACCTCAAAGCACCACCCAGAGCAGGTGGGTCAGTGCCTGGTTCTCGGTGGCTGCCCTGCAGAACCTGCCTGGGAGAGTGAAACCTCCCATCCATGTAGGAGCTCATGAGGTGAGTGCTGAGATCAGCTGAGAATGCTGTTAATGAGGCTTTGCAGAAATAAAAAATTAGGTCTTCCCTAGTGGGGTTTCAATTGTGCCACAGGACTATCCAGAGGTTCCTAATTTGCTGCAATTTGAGTTCTTTAATGCATTGTCCCACCTGCCAGCACTGTACACTTGACCTTGTTACAATATTCTTAATGAGGTTGATTTAAAGCATTTAGGACAAGACATGTCAGATAGGGGAAAAAATAGGAAAAAATCAATTATTAGCTTAAATTTAGCAATAAGAGCTCAAAGCCCAGCATCTCTATCTTCACTTCTATTTCATTGGGTATTTTCTGATTATACCATGATTTTCAGATGGGAGATAAGAATCAGCTTTATTGGGTATTCTGAGGAGTGGTACCCAAATTTAGTGATCTTCTATCTTTTAAAAAGAGGGATTTGCCTACCTGGAGACTTAAAAATTGTCTTTTTAAAGCTTTGATTGTCTTTTATTTCTATAAATAAAATAAAATAAAGTAAAATTTTAAAATAATAATAATAAATAAATAATTTCTACTACTTCACCTGCATCTTGGCCTATAGTTGCAGCAGGGGGAGATGCAACAATCACCTGCCTCTTCTTGATTTAATAAAAAAGAAATAAATAATCAAGGTTTTATGTGCCAAAACCAAACTAAATCCAACTGGCATGGAAAGAAATTAATTTCTGGCCCTGGTGGGGGTGACCTGGCACCAAATATGAAGGTGGAAGATTCAGCACTCAGCACTGGGAAGGCACAATAAAAACCTCAGCAATTATTACACCCATCATTTCAAGCCATGATGACCCCTCAAGAAACCTGGTCATCCTTTTATCATTTTTATGAGGTGAGCAGGTATTTAAGAACAAATTGGGATGAATTCCAACATGGTGTTTGAATCTGAGGCCATTCAGCACAGGAAGGACTCACAGCACTAAAAATCAAGAGCAAAAGTGTTCCCCCTCCATGGGAGGGTCTGCACTAAATCACCTCCAGTGTTAAAACAGGCAAGAATTCATGGAAATTTCATTATGGAATAAAAGGGTTTTTATAAAATAAAATGTCTGTCAAAAGAAGAAATAAAGCACAAAGCTTAAATAAAATATCTATGGGAAAAAAGCCCAGACACGAGGCTGAATTATAGCCCTGGATTTTGCAAAACAGCACTGGAGTCGTCTGGGAAAGTCACCTGGAAATTAAGAATTACATTTTCTTAATAAATGTTCTGATATTAATATTCCCATGGGTCTTTCAGGCTTGGCAGAAAGTAGCACTGGGTGTCCTTGGGATGTCAGTGTGTCCATGGGAATCAAATTCCTCCTCAATTAGCTTTCTAAAAAGGGGGAATTTGGGTGCATTCAGGACAAAGTGAAGTTTTAGATAAAAGTTTGTGTCTTCTGGGAGTATTCACATTCCAAATGTGTGTTTGAAGGAAGGATTCCACTGTTTAAATGTCCAAGGAGAGGTTGGTTTGGAGCAGCCTGGGACAGTGGAAGGTGTTCCTGCCCATGGCAGGGGTGGGAATGGATGGGATTTAAGGTCCCTTCCAGCCCAAACAGTTTAGGGATTGATATTTGGGTTTGATATTCCCTAGATATACAATATATAAAGAAAATAATAACTCTTGACAAATAGCACTTTCCAGACCCACAACTCACAGGTTTTCAAACCCCAGGGAACACAATTCCCTGTAGCTCTCTCTTTGCTGGAGCCAAAGTTGGACTGGAACTTCCAGAAGCTGGAGTGCCAAGGGAAGGTGCCAGATGGATTTGGGATGTTTGCCCGCACACCTGTGCAAAGTGGCACCCTCAGCTCACTTTCGGTCCCGGTGTCCACACTTCCAAGTGCCAAACAGCCTTTCCTGAAACATCTGCCCGCAGCCAGGAGGGTCCATTTCGCAAATCCCATTTCAGCCAAACAAAAATTCCACCTCCTGTTAATTCCACTGAGCTTTTCTGAGTCCTTCGGGCAAACAGAGGGATGGATTATTGGCAGTGCTGGGGTGGGAACACTGGGAAGGCAGAGAATCATGGAATGGTTTG
>WBNQ01047526.1:0-13956 GCA_013401375.1 Spizella passerina | reverse complement strand
ACCGTAGCAAGAACAAACAGGTATAAATTAACAATGAATATATTAGGCTTCAAATTAAAAGATGGTTTCTAACCACGAGATGAGTCAAATTCTAAAGCAACATTCCCTTAGATGAACAAGAGCAAGAAGGTTAACTCATTTTATGCTGGAAATGGATAAACGTTCAAGTCAAAGACTGAATGATGCAGCTCCTCTTGATGGCACGAATCTCACCCTAGGAAGCCCTTCTACTCCTACCTATGTTTTAATCCTTGCTACGGTCCTAACACAAACAGAATTTACAAAATAAAGAGAAAAGGGATGACATGATATGGCTGTGAGTCACTCTACATGATATCGTACCTCCCCCTTCCTTAAGACTAAATGCATTTTAAGAAAAAAGATGTCAATTTTTCATTGAAGAGGAAAGTCTCAGCTTTCCCTGTAAACAGTGAATATTTACATCCAATACCACTTACACAGCATTTTGTTTCCAAATGAACCCATTTTATTGTGAAACTCCCTAGGGTTGTAATTACTGTGACTAAGATGACACAGACCAATGCAAATCAAGAGATGTAGGCAAAAAATCTAGGAACAGAGATATTTATTTCTCATACATTTATCACTACCAAATTACTGGAATCAAAATGTGAATATAACAAGGAGCTACATAATTATGATACAAATTATAAACTGTTGTTTTCTTTGGAAAAAGAACTGTACAAGCAAAGTAGCACCTTTTATTATAATTTATACATTAGGCATGATCTCATGAGAGGCAGAAAACACGAATTTTAGATGTAATAAGCAGTGGTTGTCCTGTCCTGTAATAAACATCTAGTTGCACTGTACTTGTTCAAGGGGATGTATCAGCTTGAACCTGCCTACCTCCAATGTTGCCTGGCTTGGTGATTGTAGTGCATAATTATCTTGTTTTTCTCACAAATTGGAAAACAAAGGAAATGCCAAGAAAGTGAAAAATCATGTGAATGTTGGGGAAATTATGGTTATTTAATACAGTAACTATAAGTCCTTGTGATTGCTGTAGGCAGTGTGTTTTACACTCTCCTTGGATATGCTCCTTGGAAGATGTGTGCACATTAACTACAGCGCTCTGAATAAATTGTTATCTGTAGAATACAATGACTGCTCTATTTTCATTCAGCATCTCTGGGGACACCCCTCAGCAGATGACTGGTAAACTTCAGCAAGGGAATATTTTTCAGAGTTAGGGCTAATTACTGCATCTGCTGATCAGAGATTTGAGCACTGCTCTCCAAAACTCTAACCAAACCTGACACAAAAAACTCTGCAAGGAAGAGCAAATCGTCCTTGTGGGCTCGGTATACCATCATTTCAGAAAAAGGAAAATGGTGTTGATTGTACTCTGGTAAACTGAGCCATGCTGAACACTGTTGAACATAACCACTAGCAACTACCACAGCCTGGTGTACACAGCCCCGAGGCTTGGAAAACAGCTGATCTGTCCATCCTCAGGTATACTCCAGTCTCTTTTTAAATGCCAAGAATCAGAGTTGGATGGACAGCATTTATCCCTGTTACCTCCCCCCCAACAGAAGGAAACAGAGGCATGTCCTGATCTTTCAGGAGCACACACATAAGTAATTCTTCAAAAGAGTAGTGTTTTTTAGTGCAATCCCAGATTCCGATCCCTCTTGGCACACATGTGAAGAAAACTCTGAGAGTTAAGACCAAAAAAATCTTTGAAATGCTGCTGTCCTCTGATCTTCTTGGAACTTAGTGGCTGCAAAACTTTACACGAGTTTCAAGGAGCTTCACTTTTCTGCTAACATCTGTGAACATCGTGAGGGTCACTAGAAGCCAAAAGGGGATTGCCAAGGATCAGAAAACTTCAGCAGCATCAGCTTTTCCCAGGTTTTGTTCCTCAAGTGTCTTTTCTTAGCTGAGAATCCACCCATACCAGTGAGATCTTCAGAGGCTAAAACTGTAGCATACTGAAAGAATAGTAGAAATAAGATTTCATGTAGGTCAGATAATGGTTACTTTTTACTATCTACGACTATATTTTTACAGGCTCTGACTGAGTTTTAACAGCATCAGTGCAACTTCCTATTTTGGGCTTGTCTTCCTTGCCAAAAATTTCTCTTAGTAAAACAGAGTATCCTTTGCATGCTAATTAAACTAATTAGACAGAAGCACTTTTAAACTTCCAATAAAAGTCCATCATTCCTTTACTCCATCAGTATTTCAGACCAGGATCATACTCAAATAAACAAAGCCCACCTTCCTTCTACTGATAACAAAGACTACACTCTAGCTTTTTCTACCTGCTTGTCTCCATATCTGCTTCTGGGCAAACAAATCTCACACACAATCATGGAACTCAAGCCTCCTTCACTGGCAGTTCTTGAACAGATTTCTGATAGTTTGAAGCTCCCTGGCTCCACTCCTATGATGTACTGCTTGCTTCTTCTTTTTCCATTTAGATGGGTTTTGGAGAAGCATCATAATGAGACACTGAGCTAGAAATTCTGTCATTATAATAAATAATTGAATTTCAATCATTTTTTTTTCCTTCGGAGATATCTCTGTTCATCCAGAATATTGCATTTTCCCTCAGCTGGTGTTAAGATCTGATTAGTGAGAGATGCCCCTGCCTGAATTAAGGTACAAACATGCCAAAGTTACTAACACAGATTTGATTTATCAATGAATGTAAATTAGAGAGATAGAAAGAAACAGAAAAGAGGCATGGGGTGGGAGAAGAGAGAGACAGTTCAAGCAGAAAATAGTCACCACCCATGGATCCAATGAGTGTTTCTGTTTGTCGTTCTCCACCTTGGGCTTCTCTGTGGAGGGGTTTCTAAGGTCATTCAAAACTTCACTATTTGTATGTTTCAAGAAACAAAGGAATACTTATTGGCTACAAAATTCTCTCATTCTATTTGTTAAATTATTCCCTCACTTCTACAGTTGTTTAGTCCTGTGCTCAGTCTTTTTTTCTAAGTGGGTTTCTTGAGTTGATGGGCTGTGAGTCAGTGATTGCTACCTCCCCCTGCCAAAATTAACTTTTACCCAGTCTGAGCTGATTTCTGCACAGCTGCTGAGTTGGCTTTCCTTGTGGTCTGTAAGTTCTGCATTCTTTACGTCCATTATCAGTGATAGATTCTTCTCCCCCAGCCTGTTAAGCTCCCCCTAGGTCTGAGATAAACCCATCTTTTTCTTATCTCTAGTTCCCTGTGCTGGCATAATTTACAGTCTAAATTCCAAGCATCCACGAAGGCATATTCAGGGGGTTTCAGTGGCTGTTGGTGGTCAGAGATGTCATCTGTCCCATAACTTGGGGTGATCCTTGTTTGGCCAGTGATATGTACATGAGCAGCCTGTTCTTTACACAGAGTGCCACAGAGTGGAATTTTTGTCTGGATGCATTAACCAGGATCTCATCTCCATCAGGCCTGGAATCAGTGCCATCCTGTTGCTTTGTTCTGTTCTTATCTCAGGACAAAGTCCTCCTGTGGCCCTAACAGTGTTTGAGACAAGCAACTGTGGTCTTTAAGTCCTTACAGCTGTCTGCCAGCTACTCTGCCAAATGAACTGTGATTTTACCATATGATAACTTAATTATCCTTAAAATCTGAGTCTGCACTAATATATTATGAAGAATCAGTTGCATGGAAACCACTTCTTGTAAATCAATCTTTAGAGGCAGGTCATGTGAATGAAAAAAATACACCTGAGTCCTGTGCTCTTATGGTGCTCAACGAGATAAAAAGTGATTCTATGGTGGTATGCATGTCCCCGTGGAATAAGTATTGATTGAGTCATTTGTTCACTTACTTACTGATGTTGAATATCAGCAGAAGTTCCCTGTCATTTGTACACAGCACAAAAGATGTACGATGCTTAGAATAAACTAACAGTCCCTTTGTAACTGCTGAACATAAGGCTCAATTAAAAATTCAAAATATGTGCTTTGACTGAATATTAAATATTGGTTTTGGTTGTGCTCCGAAATTAGAATGTACAAGTTCACAATCACAGAATAACACCTAGAACATTTTGTGGTATCAAAGATAAAAGGATTCTTAGGGAGATAGTTTTCCAAATATATTTCCTCAGTGACAAAGAAATTAATGTAACTTTCTGTAAATCTTGCAAGGTTTGTCTTTTCTATAGAAAGTCATTCCACTACAATCACATACTTCTGTAAATAAAACCTAAAGAAGTTTGAGGCCATCTTTTGAGTTCCTTGGCTCTACATACCTCCATTTTAAATATATTTTTTCAATTCTGTGTGTCTGAAGTAGGTTAGGAATGTGTGTACTTAGTACTCTGTCCTTAAAAAAGACTGGTGAGAGGGGATTTAACTGAGCTGATGCTACAGACCAGGTCTCTGTGCCAGCAAAGCGCCCACATGCTCAGTCTGTAACCGATTAGATGGGATTAGTGTGCTGTCTTTCTAATACTCACACACTGGTGTTTGCCTCCACAGCTTAAATGGTTTCATAGGAGAAATTTTTTCAATTTCCCAAGCTGACACAGAACAGTTTTTAATCCAGCAATCTCAGAGGACAAGGCTGGATGTCATCCTGCATATTCCCAAATTCCAGCTGTTCCAGCCAGCAGCCAAGCTAGCAACAGAATGAGTGCAGGGCTGAAGCTGTGGAAAGCACAGCAGATATTCCATAAAATTACAGAATAAAAAAACATTTTAAGAGCCATCTAACAGCCATTTCTCAGCTGGTAAAGATGGCGAGGCTTTTCCATTCATGTTAGACTGGAAAGGCTTAATTTTCAGATGCTGGTATTTCCATACAGGTCAAACAGTATTCCTGGTGAGGACAATCCTGCTGAATGGGTGGAACTAAATCCTGTGAAGAGCTGGGATAACCAGCACTGTTTTCCATATCTTCCCTGTGAAGGAACAGGTTTGCACAAAACTATGACAGGGCCTGTGTTCACCCCCAAGCATTTAGAAATGCAAATAAGGTAGGCCATAGAAGACTAAATGTGGTTTGCAGTTGGCTTTGGAAAGCTACCAGTCAATGCACTAAAAGTCCATGGCTAATCACTTCTCACCTCTAGGAAATCAAAAGTTGGTACTCAGTTGGAAATGGGCAAGACTAATAAAAACATGCTTTCCTATGGGATACAGATGCAAGATATTAATGAGTTCAAACTATTAAATTCTGAACTTCATAGAAAAGTCTTCCCAAGCCACACTGAGGACAGACAGTGTCAGCAGTAATACACTTGAAAATTGCAAACACAAAAGAAAGAGATGAAAAGAGCACTACTTCACTATAGCTGGGATTAAGCACAAGGGCAGGTTCAAGTAGCGGGATTGGGAAAGGAGAGAAAAGGTGCATGATGTCAGGGTGGTAAAGAAACTTAATTATGCCCAAGAGTGTTATTCACTCTGCACAGTTACCAATAATGTAACTGGATACAGGGCATCCACAAAATTTTTCCTGTCATGACTAATGATGAATTGTGATAGAGTTCGACACAGAGAAAGACCAGAAGCATTTTCCATAAGGTTGGTAACTGCTGTGACAGACTGCTCTTTCACACTTTTCAGGCCTTCTCCCCAGGAGAATAAACTGGTCATCTGTTCTAAGGAGAAAATATGCCATAACATTTTAATTTCCTGGCCCTATTTAGTTAAATGTGTAGACAGTGAAAATGATTTGGTTGATCACTGCTAGATGATACACAAACCACCCTTTCAGTGACTGAGGTCCTTGATTTCTTTTGTTGCTACATGCTTCCTCCCTTTCACTGCTTACCTATTGCTTTAAAGGAAGAGACTATTTCTACATGCATATAAAATTCTGACAAATTCAGCTCAGTAATAATTGTGAAATGCAAAAAAAAACCCGACAAAAAGGGAATGAATCCATCAGTATTTTCATGCTGTAAAAGAAAATTATTGACCCATTTTTCCAGGCGAATATTAGACTGACTTTCTAATGAAATCTCTTATTGTACACTCTGAGCATGCCTATTCTCCTTTAGGAAATGACCATTGACTGGGTCAGACTATTCTTCCTCAATTTTAATGTTCTTTAATTTTTCACCTAGTATGGCTGTTTCAGGAGATACTAGTTCCATAAACTGCTCTGCATTCCATTTAATTCACACCCAAAATTTAATTCGTATTAACCTTGGGAGCTGCATTCTCTAAAGAGAACTAAAATTCTGTGGCTACTGCTGTGATGGATTGGCCAGAAGACTCCAAGCAGTAAGTCAAGTCGCTTTTCCACACCCAACACTAATGCATTATTTACACGGGATGCAAATTGTAACAGCATGTAAAAAGACCCGCAGGATCACCTTTGAAGAAGCGTTAGGAGGCACTGCTCAACAATTTTTTCTGTGTCTGGAGCAGGTACAGGAGTTTCTAAGCTCCAGCTGAAATGCTTATCCCAGCGCTTAACTCGCATTCACCGAGTATGGGAAAGCAGCCCTGGAATGGCAATGACAAGCCCAGGGCTGCCACCTCGGCCGTGCGCGCCGCTGCAGCGGCTGCTCCGAGGCGGGCACCGGGCACGGGCTGGGAGCGCCGCCAGCCTCCGAGCCCGCTGCCCTCCCCGCCGCGGCCCGAGCCGGCGCCCGCCGGCGGGTTCAGCCGGGGGGCACCCCCCTTTTCCCCAGTGTGGGTGGGGGACCCAACCCAAGCGCTGGGCTCGGCGCCCGCAGCCCGGCTGACCTCGAATGCCGCGGCGGCGTGCGGCTAGCCTGCGCGCTGCCAGAGCCCACTCGGGCAGGGCCGGCGACCCCCGCCCCGCTCCCCGCGGGGGAATCGGCTGGGATCGCCTGTCCGGAACGGCGGACGCCCCGGCACCGGCCGGGAGGAGCCCCCTGCACCCAGCCCCGGGGCCGGTACCCAGCGCCCCCCGCCCCGCATGCCCACACCCCCTGCGCATCCCCGCCCGCCCGCGGCCCCGCTCCCCTCCGGCGCTGGCGAGGGGCAGGCTCGGCTTGTTCCTGCCTCCAACTTGCCCCGAGTTAACTCGGGTTTCCCCCGCCCCGCAGGGTCTGCCTGGGCTCCCGGTCCTCCGGGAGGGCGGGAGGGAGGGGAAAGGCGTGTCCTGCCTGGGCTGCCGCCGCCGCCGCGGTTGGAGGCAGATCGGAGATATAAAAGACCTGGCCGGGGGCCGGCGGTGGCTTCAGTGAGCGCGGACGCTCAGGCCGTGGGGAGGGGGCGCAGCGGGGCGCGCGGAGCGGCGGCGGGACGGGCGGAGGCAGCGCGGGGCTCGCCGTGGGCAACCCCAATGCGTGGACTATCGGCTGCTGCATTATGCTGGAGCTACAGTTCCGCTGAAGGGAGTTTGCACACGGCCGGCTGGGCTGGACTGCAGCGCTGCCGTTCCTTATGAAGAAGGCACAAGTGAGTGCGGCCGGGCGGCGGCGGCGGCGGGGGCACCCACCTGCCCGCGGGCGGGGCTGCCCCGCGGCCCCCGGCGGAGCGGGGCCGGCACCAGGGCCGGGGCTGGGGCCGCGGGCGCGGAGGGGGCGCGGGCCGGGGCAGCCGCCGGGCGGGCAGTGCGCGTCCGCGGGGGCGGCGGCTCCCGGGCTGTCCGAGAGGCGGGAGGGGGGGACCCGCCGGGAGTGGGAGCCGCTGCCGCCGGGAAACGGGCTGGGGGAGCGAGGTGAGGGGGAGAAAAAAAAATACCGCCCGGTCTTGCCCTCGGCGTTCCGCAGCCCGTGGAAAAGTTGCAGCAAACGGCCGGACCAGCGGCCGAGCCTTGAGAGATCTCGGAAGGCACTGGGAAAGATTGCCGTAGTAAATGAGTTGTCAGTGTTTCCCTGACGAGTGCGAGAACGTGAAATTATCGGGGGCAGCAGTGCAGTGGCTGCGGTTCCCGGTGTCTCCCCACGCCGCTCCAGCGTGCGGCGCCGGGCGGGTGCTGTGGGAACCCCGGCATTTCGCCCTTCGCCCTCCCGCATCCCGCCGGGAAGTGCCGCTCAGTGCCGCTGCGGGGGCCCTTGCCATTATCTCTGCAGGTTCTGTAGAGATTTCAGCCACTACGCTGTGCGTTTTCTAGAAGGAAGCAAGGGACAGACATGAGTGGAAAATTGTAACAAGAAGTGGCTCAAGGAAACTCTAACGGGAGAAAGTTTAAGGCTGGACTTCGCAAGGTGCCGATACCCTCTACCCGGGCAGACCCCAGCGAGAGCCAGGACTGCTCCGGGAGAGAACAATGCATGGACACGCACACCGCTGCCTCTGCGCTGGGGGCTTTTCCCTCCTCCTACATTGCTGCGTTAGAAGCCAGATACTTTTTGCCTTCGTCTGTTTCTTGGCAGTTGCTGGGTCACCTGCACACCAGTGAAGACACTTCAAAAGTCACCGGAAAAGACATAAGACATAGTTTAAAAAAAGATCTTAGCAAAGTATTTTGGGTAGTTAAATAATTTTTCAAGAGATGAGAGGAATTAGAAATACTCACATTCTGAAATATTTAAATCTCACCTAACCGAAGCACTGGAGAATGTACCCATGTTTAAGAACTTAAAACTTGGAGACTTAATTTTTGTGATTCTGAAGTACACTGGGGTTTTATCTTAAGTTATCAGCTCTGAATTTTAGCAATGTGTATCCATTGCTGTTATTCACATTAGATTACTATAGATGCCTTGAACAAAGATGTTTCAGGCCCTGTATACACAATTATTTAAATGCACTGAATAGATTATTAATTGTGAAGGGTCTCTTAAAGTCTGAGAGCCATGTTTATGTGTTTACGAATGAGGATTTATGAGTGGAAGCAGTGAAGCATTTTATTACATTTGAACTGTAAACTTATAAAAGTCAACAGACTACTTTTGCAAATTCAGAGCAAAGCAGGAACAATCCGTCTCTCCCAGTAAACTGGGAAAGACAGGCAGTCTTGGCATTCAGGACCATATGGCTTGACTCAGGGGCTCACAAGCTGTAGCCGGTGGAACAGCTTCTTGTCATGGTGGTGAAGCATCTGTCAGCCTTCAAGCAGTTATGCTTCCTGCTTTTTGGAGGCACTGACAGGCTCCTAGTTCTCCAAGGGGTTGTTTCCTATATTTTAAGGAGTAGCAAACAAATGTGATACCAAACCATTAATCATTCCAAGGGGATCAGAGCAGGACATACTTCAAGAATACTTGCCATTAATACCATGAAGACCCTGCTCAAAGAGAGCGAGCAAGTGAAGTGGGTACAAGGAAGAGAACTTAAGCACATGAGGGCACTCGACACATTATAAAGTAAATCTTAATCTATATGCTCTCTATGGCTACTTCAGTCATTGTCTAGACTGGTAACTGTCATAATGGAACGAACAAGATCAGAAAACTGGGAAAAAGGTTAATATTTCTTACAATAAAATATTCTGCAATAGACATAGTACAGAAAGCAAGAACCACACACTTGCTGAGCCTTGCAAACACTTGGTTATGCCTGGATATTGTTTAAAATAAATCAGGGATTTTGATCTTTGAGGTGATGTTGCACAGTGATAATATATAAGTAGTGCAGCTGAAGGAGTAGCTGAGTCATACATCAGCACAACGAAAGTGCTGAAAGAAGAGTCCTGTTGAGCGCTAGACTCAATGTGAGCAAGTTGGTCCGTTTATTTAAATCCGTCTTAACCTGAGAAACCACAGGAACTGCAGGAGCGCATTCCCCAGCAGTGTCAGTCCTAGAAGTGATGTTTATGAAACTCTGTGCTTTGATGGACACATAACCCCCCCTGTTTTAAACATACCAACACCTGGATTTTTCTTTGTAAGTCATGATTTCCTTAAAGAAGTGATTAAGCATTTAGGGTTCAGTCATACAAATCCTTTTTCAATGAGGCTATTTCCATGAATTAATCTTATTGAAGGATTACTTGGATGAGAGGATTTGTAGGCTTAAATACTTAGTAATTAAAACTATTATCAGAAGTGAGTTTATGTCCTTTTGCATGCCAATATGACAACAAATAAAATGTCACTGATGTCTGGACAGCCTTTTACAATTTGAATAAAACAGGGTTAGTGATGCCAGTGTGATATGATCTTGCAAAAACATGTAGCAGTTTTCTGATTAGCTTGCTCTTTGTGTGATTTGAAGACAACCTAAATAGGATTAAGTTACTAAGAAATATGTTGCAAAGAGGGGTCACCTGTAGGGTAGCTCTGAAGGCTGATAAGGTGTCACAGATACATGGTTCAGGCGCTTGATCTCCTGCAGTAAGTTAGATGCACATCCTCTTAGAAACCTCAGTATTGGAGGTGTCTTAGATTGCAGCAGAGCTTTCTACCTCTGATCATGTGCATTATTGTTGGCAGTTAAATTACCTTCTTAGGTTGTCCTGTCTGTATGTTTGGGTTACTAAAGTGGAAGCCTCTGTAGAAATTATTGTGGATCGGTACCTGGAAAAAGAATTATTACTTAAAATGGCACTTCTAGTCTCCTGTCAGCAGGCTAAATCAGAAATGCAAATCAGATACCTGATACCTTGGTGTGAGCTTGATTTTAGGTGAAATAGTGACTTCTGATCATCAGTCTTTCTTGCTCATTCTGCAAAAAAATGAACACTAGGAACTGGAAGATATTTGGAGCTCATGGCAGGTATAGATCTGCCACTCATTAAATAGAAAAAGAGAATTTGCTGCAGCCAGAAAGATGCTGTACTGTTCATATTAGGCAATGGACTAAGGTCTCTGTTCCCCTGGTTTTGACTCTGCTCAAGGGAAGCCAGTTTGAAAGTACTGCAGCTGGAAAGAACATCCTGGAATAAAGAGTGGTATGGAGAATAAACAGCATATGACCTTGAAGGATTCAGGGGTGGGGGAGCATTTTGTAGGGACTGTTTAGTGATATTTTTATTGATTTCTTTTCTTCACCTGCTTTTATTATGCACCTGCAAGTTTTTATCTCTGTGAACTATTTGGCGCGTGGCTTTGTCGTTTAAAGTGAGGCCAGTAACCCAGTCTTCTCCTGACCCAGTTTTGCCATTGCACTGAAATCTGTTTTTTCCCTTTATGCACTGCATGTCAGTCCTTCAGGTACGGCTCTGCAAGCTGACAGTGCCATTCTCCAAGTTTTGTTATGTGATTTAATGGTATGCTGGCTCATGTAATCACCATATTGTACGAAAGTTAAGAGTTGGCAAGATGCAGCCCTTGGCTTCAGATGGGCAATGCTCAGTATGCAGCATGTAAACACAACACCCATTTATTAGAAGCAAAGGAAGGAAAAATCTCCCTACGCAATTCCATTTGAGTGTTGTGGGAGCTGACATGAAAACGAAAGTGCTTGTTCTCGCCCTGCTCTTTGGTATGCCAAACCTGAGATTAGTCAGCCTTTTAAACACACTGTAAAACCGCTTGTTTTTTGTTGGTTGTGTTTTTCTCCATGTGTTTGTGGGAAAAGGAGATGCATGAATGTAAGGTGAGCGGCAAGCGGTAGCGCTTCTCTTTTAATTGTGTTGTTTGGCCCATGTTTGTATTGCCAACCCAGTCATATGTAAACCTGCAAAACTGACTTTTCGTAAATATTACCGATGCTGAAATAACTGGCTGCAGGGGGCACATGAAACACAGACTTCTTTGCTGGATGGTTTTACTAGTTGACAAATGTAAATTGTATCAGACATCTATTAGTATGTGAATGAAAGTATGAGAAAACAAAAATGGTGTTAAGTATATTATTTTATTAAAGCTGGTAGCATGTACAGTATCAGAGGTCATTGATAGTATGATAATGAAAACATTAATTCTATTGTATGTCTGAATAAAAGCCAGTTTAGGAGGTCAGATTTATGAACACTTTGGATCATATTAGTGTAGAAAATAATTGTCATCTGATTTCCTACGCTTATCTAATAACCTCTGGGTGAATGATTGGTTGCTGTTTCTGTTTAAACCAGGTTTAAATTATATAAGATAGATGAACACAGTAATGATTTTAAATCTCATTAGGAATTTTCTGCTCTATATGTGTTTTTCCATTATTGTTGCTGTGTGGAGCAGAGCTAATTTTTTTTGCAAGGTGGAAATAGCATCAGGTGTGGCATCAGCAAGATATCACTGCAGGTATTGCCTGAAGAAGTCCCTTATGATTCTCACTGCTGTGCAGCCATACTGTGGAGCACACTGTTTTGCAAAGTGGGGAGGTAAATGCTGATCTTCGAGCTATTTCATCACGACTTGAAGCCACAGTAAAAGTGAGACCATGTGGTGCAGACGTGGGGAACTGAGTGCAGGCTCCTCTGTTGCAGGGCCAGTAGCTAACTGCTGCTTCACGGTGGTCAGTGCTCCTGGAAGGATCTCTCAAGCAGATCTTCTGATAGGTCACCTTTCACTTACCTCCCAGCTCTAAACTTTCATTGCTGCTAAAGAACACTTGGTTATTTTTGTTTTTCTTCACTTTTGCTGCAAAACCTACTCAATGGAGAAAATTCAGTTTAGGACCCTCAAGATCATATTTAGCCCAAGCCGCAAGAGCCATCCTTTCTCCCACCTGTATGACAGTCATTCACATGTACTTGTTAATGTTCCAGTGAAGAACTTCTAGGAATCCAGCTGGCTATTTCAGTCTTCTTCCACCTTCACTGGCTTCTCACTGGTTTTAGGCAGCAGAGCTGGGAAGTCAGAGAGAGGTGTTGTGTCCTGGCAGCTTTGGAGCTGGGCCAGGCAGTGGGCTACACTCTTCAGCTTAGACTGATGCTCTGCAAAGTATGCAGGTTTAGTCTGGGCTGTCACAAAAGGAAGCATGCATGGTCTACAGCAATTAACTCTGAGTTTGGGAACAACTTTGATTCAATCCAGACTGAAAAGATAATCTAGAAAAATTTACATGAGCATACGCACTAGAGTGAGACAGACACACATTCACATATTTTCTTGGGTAGCATCCTAAGTCTCTGGGAAGCTTCTGACTATCTAGTTTATCTTGTTGAAGCTGTTCTGTTGAGGGTTCATTTGTTCAGTCTTGAGGGTGGCTTACACATGAGCTAAGAATGTGGGGGAGACTGTATTTCAGACCTCAACTCCTAATTCACAGATTGTGAATCATGCCACCCTCTGAACCTCCATTCAGAAAGATTTGAGCATTTTCAAGTCAGAGTCTGAAAATACCAGTCTATCTGTCATATCTGTTCTTGTAGTTTGGCCAATCCCACGTGACTAAACCTGGCTTCAATCACCTTAAATGTCTTAGTGACAATAAACCCTTATCCAGTGTCTTATTTAGCAGGCCTTCTGCCTTTCATTTGTTCTGCTGCCATCAGCTCCAGGAACATCAGTTCACTGACAGTTAAAGCCAAGAATAAATTTAGTCCAATTAGCTCTGTCATCTATTCTTTAGATATACTTTGAGAAGATTTTAGAAGCACCCTAAATACAGCTTTAGAGATATGTGAAGTGTATGCAGTGCATTTACTGTAGACCTGAATTCTGCATTTGCTATGGCTGGAATCTCTGTACTTGATGTAGTCAGGATGACTTGTACTGATGACCTTCCAGTGTCTTTCCTCCTAAATGAATTACACAGTTTTGTAACTTTTCTCATGAGCTTATGCTTGCTTCGTAGCAGCAGACCAAGGTATGTCTTCCTTTTATGTTTGCAGCATGATACATCATTTCTGGATAAATTCTTTGGTCTGTTTAGTAACACATGACCTCTTAATTACTTTTGGAAAAAAGTTATTCTGGCAGTATAAGTCAGACTGTAAAACCAAGTTGTGCATGTCCTGGCAATCTATCTCTGTTTAAAACACAAAATGAACTCTGTGCAAAGCATACAGCAGCTCTTTTTGTAAGACTTGTTCCAGCACAAAAGAATGAACTTGATGATGTGTATATAACACATTATGAAAATGTGGTATAATACACTGATATAAAAATTTCATTTAAAAGAAATTAATATAATATATTTAAACTTTAAATATTATATTAGTCTACAATACTGATATAAAATACTATATAATATTTGATGTTATAAAGTGCCTGTAATGTGGA